>CM060954.1:119052340-119269840 GCA_030765055.1 Mantis religiosa | reverse complement strand
GTAATGTACATCAGCATTTACTTGAAAATGATTTATATTTGTATGAAAGGGGACATGTTATTATTCGTCTACCTCTGTACTCCGTACAACTGTGATCTGAATGCAATTGAGCTGGTGTGGGCAGAACTAAGGAATGTTTTCAGAGGATGCAACATTACTTGTGATATCTTCGCTTATCTTACACGCTATTTTGCTGAACTGTGTTTTTCAAGGTTGACCACACTGCAGAAGAGCGTTAGCTCTCGCTTCTTCCCCTCTGCACACACCACACTGTAAATCCAGTGTTGTTCTTATCTTGCGCGTACTGTAGTTTAGAAAAACTGTAAGATAATAACATGTCTTCATATTACTATGATTATGAATAGGGTGTGACTGTTTTTTAATGGCAACTTTTTTTTTCCTCAACGTTAGGTCTCGGAATGTATAGGTAGATGGTTTTTTTTTTTTTTTTTTTTTTTTTTAACTGTAATTTAAATTTATTGTAGCACATGACATTTAAACCAAGAAAACACATTCATAACAAAATTAGTGCTGCTGTGTTGTAACATGATGAACTGACTTCAAAAGGTGCTCAAAATGGTCTCCACTTAATGCCAAAGTCTGTCTTTGAAATTAGTTAATGTTTCCAACAATACTGTTCACCTGATCACCTGCATTTCTTGCTCAATTCTTCACTTTAATTCTTCAAGATCTCGTGGTCAGTCCTTGTAAACCCTCCACTTCAAATATCTCCACAAGAAAAAGTCTGAGGGGTTCAAGTCAGGAGTGCCCATTCAATACTTCCTTTTTGCCAATCCATCTTACTGGAAATTCATGTAGTCCATTGCAATCTGGCAAGTAGATAAATGTAGTATAAAAATTATTTGTGGTTGGTTTATTGACACTCGTCACTTTTTCATATATTTATGAGAGACTAGTTTCAAAGGCCCTGGCCTCCATTTTCAATCTCTTCCCAACTGGCATTTGTTGTTATCTGCTCTCTCTGGTGGTGGAACTATGAACTTTTTTGTCAAATTATCTGCTGGCGGGATTTCAAAGTTCATTACGCGATCCTTATTTTTCCAGATGAATATGTTCTCCCATGTTGTCAATCTATTTTGGTTTATCACTCCTTTTAATAATTTTGGATTTGGATCAATGTCATGGTTTTCATTCCAAAAATGAAATGCTACTGCTGACTTGTCTTCTTGTTTCAATCTGATGTTTCTAAAGTGTTCTTTGACTCTGGTTTTTAAATTTCTTTTTGTTTGACCTTTGTAGCATTTTTCACAATTCTTGCAATTTATTTGGTATATTCCTGAAGGAATTTCATCTTTTGTTTTTGAATTTAGTAATTTTAAAATTGAGTATCTATTAGTAGGTGCCAAGATGATATTTTGTTCCTTGAATATCTTTTTAAATTTATTAAATGTTTTTGGATGATATGTGAATGAACTGAATATGCTGTTGCTTTCTTTTTCTTTAATAAATGTGGTTGTTTCCTTAATGGTTTTCTTTAGTTTAGATTTTCTAATTTTCTTCAACACCAAACTTTTGTTGTATCCGTTTTCTTTTGCTATGTGTATTATTGCTTTTTGTTCCTTGAAATATTCTTCTTTTTCCATGGGTATGTTGACTAGTCTGTGTGTAAGGCTGTTTATTATTGCATGTTTATGTGTAATTGGGTTGTGGCTATTATTTTTTATATAATTTTCTGAATGTGTTGGCTTCCTGTAAATTCCAAATTTTATTTTTGTATCATTCCTGATGATATTTAGATCCAAGAAAGGTAGTTGTCCATTGATTTCCTTTTCTATTGTGAATTTGATAGTCCTTTCTTGCAGATTGAGTAATTTTAATGCATCATCTAAATGTTTACTTGGTACAATTGCAAAGATGTCGTCAACATATCTATACCAAACCTTGAAGATCAATGGGAAGGACTTTTTAATTTGTGTTTCAAATGCACTCATAAATAAGTTAGCCAAAAAAGGTGAAAGTGGATTGCCCATTGATAGTCCTGATTTCTGCTTGTAGTGTTTTCCATTAAAGCTAAAGAAGTTTTGTTCAATGCATATTTTTGTTAGAGAAATATATTCTTCTGCTTCTATTGCTTCCATATCAATTGTAGCTAGCCATTTTTTTAACACAGTCTGCAATTTTTCTGTTGGTATGCTTGGAAATAAAGATGTGACATCAAATGAAACCAGTCTGTCATTTTTGTCCAAATTTATATCTTTGATTTTTTCTACTAAATCTAAAGAGTTTCTTAAATTTGCACTTTCAAATTTTGGAAAACTATTAAATTTACTTAGTAACCATTTGGCCAAATTATATGTGGGGGCATTTATGCTACTAGTAATAGGTCTCATGCCTTTCCCTGTTTTATGAATTATCCAAAAACATTTAATAAATTTAAAAATATATTCAAGGAACAAAATATCATCTTGGCACCTACTAATAGATACTCAATTTTAAAATTACTAAATTCAAAAACAAAAGATGAAATTCCTTCAGGTAACAAATCTGGAATATACCAAATAAATTGCAAGAATTGTGAAAAATGCTACATAGGTCAAACAAAAAGAAATTTTAAAACCAGAGTCAAAGAACACTTTAGAAACATCAGATTGAAACAAGAAGACAAGTCAGCAGTAGCATTTCATTTTTGGAATGAAAACCATGACATTGATCCAAATCCAAAATTATTAAAAGGAGTGATAAACCAAAATAGATTGACAACATGGGAGAACATATTCATCTGGAAAAATAAGGATCGCGTAATGAACTTTGAAATCCCGCCAGCAGATAATTTGACAAAAAAGTTCATAGTTCCACCACCAGAGAGAGCAGATAACAACAAATGCCAGTTGGGAAGAGATTGAAAATGGAGGCCAGGGCCTTTGAAACTAGTCTCTCATAAATATATGAAAAAGTAAGTGACGAGTGTCAATAAACCAACCACAAATAATTTTTATATTAATTTTGACGTCACTGTTACTAAATTCCTCGAAACACACATCAGATAAATGTAGGTTTTCTTCCACTGTAATAAAACATCAATAGCTTTATCACCATCTGTAACTTGTTTTGGCCTCCCAGACTTTGCCTTATCTTTAACACTTCCATGAAAGGATTTACTTCCAGTTTCATTTATTTTTTTCAAAATTTTGCTTACCATAGAATGAGTAATCCTTTGTTCTGGATGCATTTCATTAAACAAGAACCAATCTCTTCTTGGGTCCTATCACAATATCCTATCACTAGTATTTCAGTTCATAGTCTTTCTGTAAGTTGTGCCATGACTAATTACTTTGAGGAAGATTTTGTAATGAAGTAAGCATTGTTGTCCTTATTAGCTTAGCTTTTGCGTATATTTGTTCAATACAAAGCCATATATTGAAGTAGCCTACTGTATTGTGACCTTGTGGGTTCGTAGAATTAAAAGCCTTGTTTGATGAAATTTTAAATTCTCTTTATTTCAGTAAAAAAAGACGTTTTGTACACCCCTTACAGGCTCCAAAATGACGTGACATTCAAACAGTAGTCTCTCGTTGCTTCACCACATATAAACAAACGAACGAAATCACTTGTGGTACACTTCAAATGTCCACCACACAGCTGCACACACACAATTAACAGTTCTCGACTAGCCATCGACTGAGTAGCCGCAGCTCTTTTATACCTTCAGTCGTTCTAGAACTCACTGGATCGCTGGAAAGCTGCCGAAGTTTCACGACGCAGCGACAGAAAGAGAGAACTATCCAGACATCTCTGTCTCTTTCCTGCCCGAGCGCGGGCCAGCAGCAGCACAATGCCTGGCTGTACTGCTTCCTCCTCAAGGCTGGTCGTCCCGCACAGCACCATTGTAGCGGGTCACAGATTCGGGTGTACCACCAACATCTTTCCTCAGGGCACCTTCTGGATACTGTAGACCACGTCGTTAATTCTCTTTACCTCCCAGTACGGTCCTTGCCACGGTTGTTGAAGTTTCAGGCAGCATCCCATGGTCAGGGTAGGGCGTTACAACCAGACCAGGTCACCTTGCTGGAATCCTTGGCTGTTGGCTTGCCTGTCATACCGGGTCTTCATATGGTCGCTTGCCATCTGGATGTTCTGATGAGCCATCTTGTGCATGTTGTGGAGATGGTCCACGAGGTTCTCCGCATACTTAGTTGTTGGCTGTTTCGCTTCCAGGGGCTCCAAGACTTCAAGGATCGTACTCCGGAGAAGTACCAACTGCTCTCTGAGTCTTCCCATACCCGCGACAGCACGCCTTCTTTGATCTTCAGCGAGTCCCATTGGGCCCAGTGTAACATATATGCAGTGCTTCTAGGTGCGATGTCCTGCCAGGTCGTTCTTGTTCCTTCCTCCACTTCGCTCAAGAGTGGCCCCAAGTCTGCGTCCGCCAGTTGCTACCTCCTCAGGCCTGCACTATCCCAGCCGTCCACAGGCACTGCTGTGACTACACTGACAGCTGCGGCATGATCCTTCTCTTCTACTCTTGTGCATTGACCGCACTCTTCTGGGCAGGGTCTTCGGAACATGGTGAGTGCATTGGCGTGGCTGTTCCCTCTACGATGTTCGAAGGTGAAGTCGTACTCCTGCAACCTCTGGACCCAACGGGCTGTCTGTCCTTCCAGGTTTCTAAAGCTAAGTAGTTTCGTTAGGGCGGAGTGGTCAGTCAGGTGGAATGGCTAACAGCACAGGTACTTGTGGAAGCACTCCAAGCTTTTTACTGTTGCCAGTAGCTCTCACTGGGTGACGCAGTACAGTCCAGCAACGCAAAGAAGGTCCCTGGAAGGTATGTGCTGTCTTACACAGTGGGACAAGGACACAAATGTGTGTGGCAGAGAACGCCTGCTACACAAGCAGCAGACCATTAAAAAAACATGCGTCCTATTTACTCTATACACAAAAGCTGAGAAGATTCATTCACAAAAGTAGAAGCCGTCTGAATGTTTTTGAATGTTCTGTAACTGTGTTGACACGGGGTGTCATAAACCTGTCCAGGGAGGGTGTGGGAACCTTTGCCAACCCCCCCTGCGTCTCAGGCGTCGGAGACTATCTCTCCTGTGGAGGACAGTAGTTCTTCTCTGCCTTGATCAGCGTCTTGCTGTAATAGGCTATCACCCGCTCGTGGTCGTCCTGGACTTTGGATAGGACACCTCCAATGCAATGGCCGTTGGCATTGGTGTCCATAATGAAGGCGCCGCCTGGTTATGGAAATCCCAAAATAGGAGCATTGGAAAGTGCTTCAGCTGCTGGAAAGCTCTTTTGGCGTCCTCCGTCTATACATAAGGCCTGTGTTCTTCCGTCAGGTGAGTGAGGGGCTTGGCGATGTTGGAGAAGCTCTTTATGAAGCAGCGGTAATAACTGCACAGCCCCAGGAAACTGCGCAATTCTCGCTTATCCTTTGGCCGAGGCCAGCCTCTCACGGCCTGTGTCTTCTCCGGGTCTGTGGCCACTCCGGTTGATCAGACTATGTGTACCAAGTAGTTGATTTCCCTGCAGAAGAACTGACACTTCTTCGCTTTCAGCTTCAGGTTGTTCGCCTGCAGTTTCTGTACCATCTTGCTCAGGTTGTCGGGATGATCTTCGAATGACTTGCCGACGATGGTGATGTCGTCCAGGTATTGCAGGCAGACTCGTAAGTTAATCCTTTCATTGCTGACTCCATAAGACGTTGGAAGGTAGCTGGTGCATTGCAGAGACCAAAGGGCATAACTGAAAATGCGAAAGTGCTTGGCCTGTCGGAGAATGCGGTCTTCTCCTTGTCTCTCGGATCTAGAGCCACCTGCCAGTAACCCGACTTCAGGTTCAGGGTTGAGAACCACTGTGCACCAGCAAGCGTGTCCAGGGTGTCGTCAAACTGGTGTAAGGGGAAGCAATCCTTCCTGGTTACAGTATTCAACTTCCTGTAGTCCACGCAGAAGCGTAGCTCGCCATACTTAACCAAGACTACAGGGGAACACCAAGGGCTGCCAGCCTCTTCAGTCACTCCCCTGGATCTCATGTCCTCCAGCATATCCCGTACCGCCGCTTGTTTTGCCAGCGCAATGCGTCTGGATAGTTGCCGAATTGGCCGGGCATCTGCGGTGTCGATGGGGTGAAGCACTCAGTTCGTGCGGCCGTAGACGCTGTTAACCGTGGCTGAAAACGTGCTGGTATCGTCCCAACAGTTGTCAAACCTTCTCCAGCGGTTCTGCAGTCAGGTGTTCGGTCGCCCTCTCCAGTAAGCCTTCCAACCGCGGCCCAGCGGATATTTCTTGTTCTCGATGTCGGGGTAGCCGTCACCTTGGCCGCCTCCATCATCCTTAATGCGGCCATTAGCGCCTCGTTGATGGTCTTGTCGTCGCCGAGCATAAGGCGTTGACGTATCTTAGAATCGCATACCCTGTCGACGAAGTTGTAGGCGGATTCCCTGGATATTGTAACTTTGTGGGTTCGTAGAATTAGAAAGCCGAGTTGCAAAAATTAAAAATCTGCTTTATTATCGTCGAAATACACTGTCCAATTCTCACGTAAGAACATTACATCACACGATCTTTCAAGGTCGATGACAATAACAGTGACAGCAGATTAGCTCTCGTTACAATAACACTTCCAGCTGTCTCTCCGCCACAACTAACTGACTCAGCACTAACCATGGCTTCTTTTTATACACCTAATCGATCATTCTAGACTGTTCTCGACTTTACTCTAAAATGTCACCAGATAAAACAGGAATGTTCTAGAATGTAACTATATAGGTGCCGGCAAGTCTTTCACCTCTGTGATAAACTGTCCATCTCTTGTTTATCGGCGCTATCGTTAATTGTTTATGCAAGCTCGTGAAACATTATCCGCCGTCTATTATCGATTTCTGCCGACACGTTTATGCCCAGCGCCGCGACAATATGAACTTCGGGTGGGAGGTCGTCCAAGGCTTTGCTGGCCAGCTGTTCATTGCCAGGGCGAACTCCTGCAGCGTCGCCCCTGGCTGCTGCGTCCTTGACTTCAGTTGGCTGGCTGCGGTAATCTGCTGCGGTTTCCGAAGCGGTTTTCCAGGGCCTCCCAGATGTCCTTGGGTGCCGCCGCTGTCTGGACTGCCATCAGGATCTCTGCGGCCCGTCCCTGGAGGCTGACTGTTACCTGTGTGGCCTCTTCTTCTGGTGACCACTTGTGCTTGGCCACTGTCGAATTGGCGGCGGAAGACTTCGAAAGTTGACGTGCCGTCGTACTTAGGTGGTTTGATGCGCGCAGATATGTCACGTCCTTGCGCGTCGGCCTTCATATCCTTCAACCTTCTGCCGACGATGTCCACCATGGCTTCAGGGACTTGGTGTTGCTGTAGGCCTTTCCCTCTAGGTCGTTAACGCGGTTCGCCAGGTCTTCGACACGCTCGTCCACTTGACCCATCCGCTTGCCCAGCTTCGCAACGTCCTCCCTCACGCCGGCCAACTGCTCTTCAAATTTGCGGCGAGGGCCTCGTTTGCAGCTTTCATTTCGGTTAATTCGGCTTTCACTTCGGTCATCGTCGCGGCCAGGTTGTTATTTGTCGTCTCCAACTTTGCGGCCAGGTTATTTGCCGCGGTCTTCATTTCTTTCAGCTCGGTGGTGAGGTCGTTTGCCGACTTCATTTCTTTCAGCTCTTGTAAGACGTTGGCCAATGCAGCTTCCATCGTCGTATCTTGACACCAAATTTGACTTTGTGAGATAGTCAAATTTAAAGCCTTGTTTAATGAAATTTTAAATTCTCTTTATTTCAGTAGAAAGACGTTTTGCACACCCCTTATAGGCTCTAAATATGTGACATACAAACAGTAGTCTATTGTTGCTTCACCACATGTAAACAAACGAATGAAATCACTTGTGGTACACTTCAAAGGCCCACTCACAGCTGCACACACAATTAACAGTTCTCGACTAGCCACCGATTGACTAGCCGTGGCTCTTTTATACCTCCACTTGTTCAACTCACTGGATCGCTCGAAAGCTGCCGAAGTTTCATGACGCGGCAAGAGAAAGAGAAATATCCAGATGCCAGCAGCAGCACAATGCCTGGTGACAGTATTGTGTAATTCAAAAGCTACTCAATTTGAAGTAATGATGTGTTTTCCCTTGCTCAGTACAAGTGCCACATGCAGTAAGGTCCTAGTAAATTTAAATTGTGGTTTGAAAGGGTATTTGTATGTTCTTAGATTTGAGGACTGAAAGACTGCAGAAAAAAGAAATGTTGCCATTTATTAAGAGAGAGAGAGAGAGAGAGAGAGAGAGAGAGAGAGAGAGAGAGAGAGAGAGAGAGAGAGAGAGAGAGAGAGAGAGAGAGAGAGAGAGAGAGAACACCTTGATTTGTAATCATAGTAATGTGAGGGCATGTAGATATCTTAAAGCTCTTCTAAAATATATCAGTTCATAGAGTTACAACAGCAGGGTTCCAGGCATTGTTCCCTACTTTTTACTCGCTTATTATATAGTCTCTTTCTGTTTCCTCATTAGTTCATCCTGCCCTAACAGTTTGAGATCTTGAGTTACAGACCTTCAGCACTCAGTATACTTCTTGCGTACCAGAAGTACACATGCCACACACTTGAGTCTCTCCTGAAAGGGAGTTTGAACTGGGTGGACTAAGCATGGTTGAGAGATGCTTCAGTGCTCTCTGGTGCTAACCTGGAGAGCTAGTATGTTGGTGATCCTACCGAGTTTCGGTAATTTTTGCATGGTCTGACACGCGTAAGTGTCTAGTTCCACCTGTAATTGGGAGGCTTTTTAGAGTAATGGTAATGAAGTATTACCGTACCGGAAAGCCCCACAGAGAGGAGAGACACCCTGGTTCCACCTTTACCTGGTTGTGAGGAAAAATTTCAACTCCAGATAGCCTGCTACTTAATGTATATATAGAAATAACAGCCATCACGTTCTGTTGTTTTGCTGGCCCTATTCTTTTAACTATTGAGTTACACAAACAAAACAAAATTACCAGAACAAAGATAATTATTTTAGAAACAGCCTTACTGGTATCCTAAACAACAAATGCATAGAAAATAGTATCAAAGATTTGTATAACCATCTACCGGCTGAAATTAAACAGTTAACAGACAAAAAGACAAAACTAATGGCTGTTAAATCTTTTAATTACAAAAAGTATTTTACTCCATGGAAGAGTATAAAACAGGTTAGGTAGAATATGCTATATATGCACTTCTCATCAATTTTGTAAATATTACTGTATTAATTGTATGTATATACAATTTGACAATGTAAAAGCTTTACAGTTATAAATATGTAGCATTTTTTGTCCTTCTATGCAGGCACACTCTTTAAGTTGTGTTATTACATGTTCCTTTCTCTATAGTGAGTTAAGTCTGTTCCTGCAGGCCGCGCCGTGGCTCAGTGGTTAGACCGCTTGGCTCTCACCAAGGTGGCCCGGGTTCGATCCCAGGCGACCGCAAAGTGAGATTTGTGGTGGACAACACGGCGCGGGAGCAGGTTTTCTCTGGGACCTCCGGTTTCCCCCGCCATCTCATTCCACCGGTGCTCCATCTTCATCTCATGTATCATCAGTGTCACTGCCTGCGGTGCCGTATGTAGTAAAAGCAGGCGTTAAAAACTACACATTTACACATTTCTGTTCTTGCCATTTGTGTACTTGAGTTTAACTCCAGTAGCTAGCAGCTACATTGTAAACCTGCTAACCAATTATTATATATTTTAATATTATTTATAAGTAATATTTTAGAAGTGGTTGATAGTGTGTAAATAAGTTTTTGTGCTCCTTATTTATTTTCATTTAATATAATTTGCTTACACAGGAATAATTGTTTTCATAGACATTTGAAGGTAATAAATCTTTTTTGCTGCCTATGTTCTAATAAGATCTGACTTTATGCCCTTCTCTATAGGTACATCTTAATTGCCATTGATAGACATACATATATGGAAGTGGGTGTCTGAAAATGAAAATGAGTGAAAGAGGGCACATTTATGACAGGATTACCAACTTGACTATTTCTCATGTTTGTTATTTGTGCACATTAGCTAAGAATAATGCGAACGGAAGTTAACTACTGAACTGTAGTGGGTATTAATGTAACATACAGTTCCCTGTAACAGGAGCCTGCCTCCCTTATTCTGGAGAATTATAAGGCTTTATCCACTTATTCCATACATATCATAATACATTTACTAGACGCTTCAGTTGCTCATCATGTGCTACTGAATTGGAAGTTTCAACAATATTAGTCCAATTTTAACAATATATTTATCAGATAATTTGAACACAGTAAGTGGAAGGAGATAACTGCCATTGGCAGAAATTTTCAGAAAGAATCTTGTGTATAGGGAGTGGGGCTAATATAAAATTGATATAAACTAATCGCAGAATCTTCTACACCATTTCTCAGACAAATGGAAGGTTTTGCAGTTGGTGCTTGATGAAATACACTTTAGCAAAAATTTGCTTTTTGAAATGCATTTATTTCTCTTCCATAAATGTTTTGTAATAAGTGTTATTTTTCTGTACCTTTGCAGATGAAAATGAAGCCACTACGTCCTTTCTCATGCAGTTATCAACTTGGGACAAAGAAGAGTTGGATGAAAAATTGGCCAATCGTGTTCAGGTCTCGAAAAGAGCTGTAGCCAAAGTTATCCAGGCTTTTGACAGACTGATGCAGCGAAATGAGAAGATTACACTTGCTCTGAAGGGTGAACTTGATGGAGGTTATTGGAATCTTCTCCCATCTTGTGATCAGTGTATGCCTGCCTTGCTTTCTTTTTTCGTTTTATTATTAGATCATTAAGTTAAAAGTAATACATTTTTGATGATGGGAATGAAAATTTGAGCTACCAAACCATAGGACTATTTTAAATATATAAATACTTCATATAGTTGAACTTTCATAAGGAAAATCTTTCTAGGCAGTTGAAACTGCAGTTTTTGAACTTTTGTTGTAGCATTGTTCTTTACAATGGATATTATTATAAATTTGGTCAGTATAATTAATTTCCTTTTTTTCCCTTCTCAATGTAATGGAACATAAGCCACAGAATAATTTTAGAGATTAATATGTGCAGAAATACATATTGATTTTACGTTATTGCTATTCTGATGTGCATTAGTTACTTTTGGCTTATATAATGCAGAATTGATTTGTCAACTCCTAATATACAATTGCTATGAATGATTTTTTTTTGTTTCTTGCTTCCAAACTACAATAGGCATAAGAAAGCAGACAATAAATATAACAATGAAAGTATAAGACTACTGAATAAAATCTTGGTGTTTATGAAATTCTGGGCTTTTACTTTCTTTGAATTGCATTGCAAAAAGGTCCTGTAAAACTAATGTGTAATGATTAGAAAAATGAAAAGTTGTTGCACTAAACTTCACTGAGGTATTTTTAAGTGAAGTGCAGTGTTGTGATTATGAATACTTTTAAAGCTTTATTAAATTATAGATGAGTCGTATTTATTACAAATCAGCTTCACTTATGTACCTAATTTGAGGACATGTTTCGCGAACCATCATACGCATCGTCGGCTCTTTTGCGACTACTATCACAGCTTTTAAAGCTGTTGAGTTTGTGGTTTTGAAAGAGGTATATGTCTCATATGTCACACTTAAGATAGGAAACCACTAAACCTTTATTGCAGAAAAGATTTGAGATTACTTTAAGTATATTTAGGAACAGCAGGAATAGCATTTCCTAAGGCAACTTTAGAATTTAACTGTTATTCCTATCATCATGAATATATAGTGTAGTTTAAATTTAGCTGATTTTTATTTGAAAATATGATTTTTTATAAGTTTGATGCATTTTTTAATGCTAGTTAATATTAAATGCACTTTAATATTCGCTTAAACATTTTATGCAAAAAGATATCACAAAAGGAGTGAGTAAATGCAATAAATCATGTGGATGCCAAATTTTTAAGAAGAATTTGTTCCAGAAAGCACAATGATGGAATCCAATTTACTTTTATGAATCTTTTTCAAAAACAAGAAATACATTTGTGTATTTTCAATGGATGTCTTTATTTTTAATTTTTCAGAATATTCCTGAATTACCAGTCTTAATAATTCAGAAAGAAATGAATTATTCTTTACTTTTTCTCTTCCCCTTCTCTAAAATAGAGTAGTTGCGAACATTGTGCTTCAGTGTAACACATATGAAAACTAGTGATATGAGGATCTCCCATAAAGTTTCAGGTTTTTGCTCAGTAGGATGATACTGTCATAAATGTTCTAGATATATTCTTTCACACCAAGGGCAAAACTTACTGTTGTAAGTACCATGCTGTATGCACTTTAAGATTGGAGGAATTGAATCATAGGACTATATCTTGTAACAACCTGTTAGTGATAACTTTTTGTACTCGTGAAATTGTACCTCTTTTATAGCGCTTGTGTAGAAAACATGAAACTTCAGTTTGCCTTCTGCCTTATTTAAGTTAATATGACTGACATTTTATTTAATCTTTGCTTGCTAGCTAATCTAATATTGGAGAAATGTTTTGCATTTATTTCATGGATACATAAACTGCTTCAAAATTTCAAGCTAGTTGCATTTACCTAAGTTGGCATTCTTTTTAGGTATTTTACTTAATCACAGTTCTTTTAACATAAGTATCGTATCCTTTAAATAAGAGAAAATTGCTTTTAATTTCATAGTGTGCAATATTTGTACTTTTAACAAATCAGAGAAATATGAAACAATGTCAAATGTGTTTTAAAATTGTATTAATTTGAATAAATATTGCATTTCTTATAAGTTTTTTCTGATAATTTACCAAATAATCATTATAAAATGATCTGTTCGACTTAATACTATGTATGAGTATGTTTAAGATCTAAAAATAGATAATGATATTACAAAGCAAAAATCCTAAATTTCTTCATAGTAAACAAAATATAACATTGGTACTGTTATCTTCACTAGTAACTTTATCAAGTTACTAATATATACGAGGGAACTTAAATATTGACAACTATTTATTTACAACCATTACAAAGGAGTTAGCAACCTTTACTATCCGTCAGTGTAGTCACCAGTGTTGTGTATAACCCATTGCCAGTGATGTGGAACTTCTATACCTTTAGCAGAGTCTGTTCTGTTGATGGTGCAAATGGAACAGTCTACTGCCTGTCGAATCTCTGGAACAGCTCTTAAGCGAATGTCACGAAGTGGTTCCTTCATCTTCAGAATCAAATCAAGTCACAAGGACTTAAGTCCAGGGAGTATGGCGGATGGTACAGTACTTCCTAGTCCCATCAACCAAACAAATCGGCACAGCTTGCGCCAAATGCACCCAAGCATTGTCGTGCAAAATGATGGGTGGATTCTGCAGAAAGTGTTGCCATTTCTTTCTCAAAGCTGGTCACAGGGGATGCTCCAAAAACAAATATTAATGCTATGCATTGACAGTCTGCCATGAAGGAATGTGTTATGGTAACACCATCACAGTCGTACACGAGAATCACTATTAACTTTCACTGTCCTGGAACTCCTACGAACTTTTGACCATCGTGGTGACCCATAATTATGCCATTTGTTTGATTGGCATTTCAGTTTTGGCTCATATGATTTGGCCCATGTCTTATCCAGGGTTATACAGCATAAGAAATTCTCTCCTTTGTACCTATATTACTCCAAGTGCATCTTAGAAGCGTTGTAATGCAACCATTTCTGCATTTCCATCAAGTCATGCAGAACCCATCATGATGCAATTTTTTTGCATGCCCAGGCATTTCTTCAGGATGTGAGGCACAGTCTTATGCACTAATCCTGTTTCTTGGGCAATCTCACAAATCATCTGGCATCGACCACTGTCCAGTAGCACGGCAAGAGCATGCCCTTCCTCTTCACTGATACTAGTAGGACGACCTGCCCGATGATTGAAGGCTTTTACCCAATGTGTCACTGTTCTGTAAGGCAATGCAGATTCCCCGCAAGTCTCTTGACCTTGATGACACTTGTGCTGTACAACCTCTGGCACATTCAATCTTGATCAGCTCTATTTCTGCTTCGAAAACATAGTGACATTACATTAGACTGCTAGCTCACAAGTGATTGTGCACACACATGTGATGTGGGAATGGAGAGTCTATTTGCTCTGAGTTAAAGTAGGTATGTAACCAGCATGTGCTCTCAGCGACAATATTAGATTCCGTTGCATAGAATCTCCGCAGCAGTGTTGCCACTATTTAAGTTCCAAGTTAGTATTGTTCAAATACTAAATTGTAGATTAATCTGGTTGTAATGGAAATGGTATTGTAGTGCAGTAATTCTCAAGTTGCTATGGCGTCACAGTCACTTGTAGAATGTTTTTTCCATACCAATTTTGTTACAGCTGGTGATACTAGAACAGGCAAGTCTAATAGTAGCCACCATATTTTTATTGGACGGTGTAGCCCTTAATCTTGGCTTTGTTAGGTTCATTTTACTATTTTTTGTAGTGTAATATTTTAATCTCAGAAACTATTTGTAGTTGGTTTATTAATACTCGTCACTTGTATATATTAATGAGAGACTAGTTTCAAAGGCATTCGCCTCCATTTTCAATCTCTTTCCAACTGGTATCTTTTGTCTGCTCTCTGGTGGTGGAACTATGGACTTCTTTGTCAAATTATCTACTGGTGGAATTTCAAAGTTCATTACGCAATCCTTTTTTTTTTCCATATGTCATTGATCCAAATCCAAAATTATTAAAAGGAGTGATAAACCAAAATAAATTGACAACATGGGAGAGCATATTCATATGGAAAAATAAGGATTGCGTAATGAACTTTGAAATCCCACCAGTAGATAATTTGACAAAGAAGTTCATAGTTCCACCACCAGAGAGAGAGAGCAGACAACAGATGCCAGTTGGAAAGAGATTGAAAATGGAGGCGAATGCCTTTGAAACTAGTCTCTCATTAATATAAACAAGTAAGTGACGAGTATTAATAAACCAGCTACAAATAGTTTCTGAGATTAATTTTGACGCCACTGTTACTAAATTCCTCCAAACACATATATGTAATATTTTAAGTTATGTTTTCTCTGTAAGATCTCTTTTCCTCCTTGCGAAATATTGAATAGTGTCTTTGAATGCTACTTTTCTTAACCATTAAACACAGAGTATCTCCTCCTTGTTCCTTACATAGAAATTTGCATGCCGAATGAGTTTGGAGCATTTTGTGCAACTGTTATGCTCTGTTCATGGTTACTGTCAGTTGTACTTTGTACACACCTTCCTAAAAAGCAGTTCCACTGCCTACCTATAGCTATGTGCTCTAGTGGCACATAAGTGCTATCAGGGGCATATGTGCTCAGGCTATCATCCCTGGCCTAGGGGTAATAAAGATCTTTGGCCTCCTCACTGCTGACCATGATTTGAACTTCTTAAGATGGTAAATTAATTAATACAGACAACTTGAGAAGGACTTTTCATGGGTTTGGACACATCCTGATCCAGGAAAATGTAGAAACTAATTCAGATATGGCAATGAGATCTGATCTCATAACTTAATACTGCTTTGATCACTCATTTGAAATCTAAATAGGAAATTGGGAAGAATGGTCTACCAAACAAATCCAAGAGAGATTCTGGAAACATCTGACTTGGTTTGCAGATGGTTCAAGAGATGGAAAACACTCTGGTTCTGGAATTTTTGGTATATTCCCAAAGGCAGAACTAAGTTTCAATTTTGGTAGATATAGTACTGTCTTTCAAGCTGAGATTTATGCATTACTTTCCTGTGCACAAAGATGGTTAGAAACAGCATAGTAAACACCTCTCTGATAGTTAAGCTGCATTAAAGGCTTGTACCAATTTAATTCAAAATAGGTGTGGGAATGTCATCAAACATGTATCACAGCACAATTCATTAGTGTTGAAGTGGTGCTGGGCTATCAAGGTATTGAGGGCAATGAAAAAGCTGATGAAGTTGCCAAAAAAGGAGTGACAACTCCCCTTTTTGGTCGAAAACCCTTCTGCTGAGTGAGCAAAACTTATGTTCAATTAAAAAAAGGGTATAGAGAGGAACATTGCAAGAGATGGAATATGATTTCCAGCCAACCAGTTTGTAAACATATAATTAAAGAATCTGGTGAAGCCTTCACTAGAACACTTCCACAATTAAGTAGAGGAGGAATATAGGAGGGCAGTAGGAATATTAACTGGACATGGATATGTCTTGAAACATTTGTTAACTGTAGGTTTCATTCATGGTGACATCAGCTGCAGACTTTCAAACAGCAAGAGGAAACTGCCAGTAATTTGGCAAATTTGGCAGGGAGGCCTTGGGAGAGACAGATATCAGCTATTTGGGGCCTCAACATTGGATGAGTGTCAAGATCCTATCTCAGGGAAGGGAGTTCTGAAGTTTATTAAACCTAAAGAACTCAGATTCCTGTGATGGGAAATAGGGATTGCACAAAAGACCTATAGGTTGAAGTGTGAAGGCATTTTTGAGCAAAAAAAAAAAAAAAAAAAAAAAAAAAAACAACATACATTCATACATACTACTAAGATGGTACAAACTGCTTGGCTGAGAATTTTATTCTGAGGTTTTAGTCTGTTAGTTTAAGCTTTTGAAATTCATTTTTTTTAATCTATACATTACCTGAAGTAACAAGGTAGCAACAAGAATACTTATGGGTAGTTCTTAATGTTAATGCTGTTTTACAACCACTATCCTATATACCTAAATTTTAATTTTGCTGCTTTCCTCCTTTTCTGTTGTAAAGTATGTGTTGACAATTTCACGACAATTTTGTTTTGATGGCTTTGAACATTGCTACAAAATGCAAGCCTTTGTTTCATGTTGCAGGAATGGTATAGTGGAAGTATGGTGTGTATAAACAATCACTTAAGTTGATTTTTAACATTAGGCTTTGAATTTAATCAAATCTATGACAAACTTATGCAAACTATGCTTGAATGAATGAAAATAAATGGGTTGAGCCCTTTCGGTCCCTTGCACGTAGGCCGCATTTTGGGCCCATTGTGCCCCTCTTACTGGAGTGCTTATTCAAGTACCGTGGCCTCCAAAAAGGACAGGATAAGTCTTGGATGAGCACTCGTTATATCATCTGGTCTCAGTTTGTCTGAGCCCAAAATAAAGTGCCTAAGTGCAGCGAGTGCTTCACTTTCACACAAAATATGTAGAGAAGACTCATCCTCTCCACCGCACTTCCTGCATGTAGAATCTGCACTAAGCTTCATCACATGCAGGTGTCTCTTTAGGGTGTTATGCCCTGTCAACAGGCCAACAACACTTCTAAGTTGTACCTGATTGAAGGTTAGCAGAATCCTGCTGTTCTTGCTAGGTCTCTCGATCCTAGATCGAGCCTGCCTAACCATGGTAAGATTACGCTATGAAGTGGTACCCAATCAAGGATCTCACATCTGGCCCTTCTCGATGTAATACCAAGGACAGGTTCTGGACCAATAAACATGTTGGCCGAACCCTCCCTGTCTAGCCTATCAGCTAGTTCATTTCCTCTGATCACAGCATGCCCAGGAACCCAGCAAAGCTGTACTGGTCGGCAAGAACAGAGAATATTCAAGGTCTCTTGGCACTCTCGTACCAACTTAGACCTTGTTGTGCTAGCACATAGTGCCTTCAGGTCAGCCTGGCTGTCAGAACAGATACTAATCGGACCATGCAGTCAGGGCATCCCTAAGATATGATAAACACAGGCCAAAACAGCATATATTTCGGCCTGGAATACTGTAGAATAACCTCCCAGTGAGTATGATAGCCTCGTCTTAGGCCCATAAATGTCAGCCCCGGTCTCCGAGTCAGTCTTGCAGCCGTCTGTATACCAGACAGACCCCTTAACACACCCAGGAACCTGTGGGCCACGAGTCCATTCCTCTCTGGGCGGAAAACGAACTCTATTTTCAGAGTCTAAATTATAAATAGGTTTCATATTGTCGCAACCCATCGCTAGGATAGTCCATGACTTCTGAAGCCTGTTCAATATCTCTCTGTGTCCTTTAACTGGATTTTTGAAAGACCAACAGCCCAGACTCCAGAGACGATGAGCAGTCACCCCGGCCTCTCCTTGGATAAACAAATCCAGAGGAGGCAAACCAAGCAGTACCTCTAGGGCACTGAGTGGGGTGGTGTGCAGGGCTCCAGTAATCCCCAAACACGCTAAGCGTTGGATCTTATTTAGTTTTTGATAGAAAAATAAAATTAAAAGTATAAGAAATATAGTAAAAAGAATTTTATTTGAATAAAACAATATTTCATTTGAAGCTAATCTTGATTAACTAAAAAAAAAAAAAAAAAATCTTATTTAGTTTGTTTTTGGTAGCCTGTGTCATAACACAAGGCCACCGTACTACCGCAGCATAAGTGATGGAGGGCCTGACGATGGAGACATAGAGCCAATAAACCACTCGTGGTTTAAGTCCCCTCCTCACACCAATGTCCCTCCGACAGGCCCACAAAGTATTGCAGGCCTTAATCACTTTATGTTCAATATGCTCTCTCCATGTCAGTCTAGAATCTAGTATAATTTCCAGACACCTGACCGACCCAGATCGAAGCAACTTCTTCCCAAAAAAGATCGGCTCGCACAAACTATCAAGCCGCCTCTTCCTTGTAAATACAATGAGGTTAGTTTTTTCAGGGTTAGCTGACAATTCTACATCATGGCACCACTTTTCAACAGCTTCAAGGGCCTTTTGTATAAGGCCCGAAACTGTATCTGCAAATTTGCCTCTTGACTACAATGCAGATGTCATCTGCGTAGCCTTGGGCATATACTCCACTTTCATTGAGCCTGACAAGCAACTCATTTACCACCAGGCACCAAATGAGTGGAGATAAGACACTTCCCTGAGGGCAGCCTCTGGGCATAGTACACTCAACCTACTCTGGTTGAGCAACACTATTGCCCGGCAGCCTTTCAGGGATGCCATAATCCATCGAGTTACACATAGGTTAACTCCATGTCTAATCAGTCCTCTATAGATAGAGCCATATGAAGTAAAATTGAAGGCCCCCTCTATGTCTAAAAATACTGCCATAGCCAGCTCTCCTTGGTCAAGCACTTCCTCAGCCCTAAAAACCAGCTGAAGAAGCACCATATCTACAGATTTGCCAGCCTGGCAGGCATGCTGTTCAGTACTCAGAGGCCTTTCAATAAGTATGTCCTCTAATATGTATCTACTAGCCTTTCCAAAGTCTTTAATAGAAAGGAAGTCAGACTAATAGGTCTAAAATCCTTAAGCCCAAGGTAGGAGCTCCTCCTGGGCTTAGGAATGAAAACTAGTCTTGCCTGTTTCCACAATGGGTGCACATAACCCATTGCCAGGCAAACTCTAAAAATTCTTACCAGGTTTGGAATGAGTAAATCCTGTCCCTGCTGAAGCAGAGCCGGGTAAATCCCATCCATACCTGGACTTTTGAAAGGGGCAAAAGATTGGATTGCCCACTTTGTACGCTTATAGGTGATAATTTCTTTGGTAGTTCGCCAATCATGCATAACAGGTCGGCAAGCTTGCCCAGAAACTGCCTCCTTATTAACTACCTGTGATCCAGGGAAATGTGTCTCTACTAAAGTTCGTAAAGTGTCCTCTTCCAATCCAGTAAATGTCCCAGAGGAGGTCCTTAGTGAACCTAAAGTGGCTCTCAAATCCTGCATTAAGATTCTATGCAACCTAGCCATGCTTAGTAGGTTGTTTATACTCTGACCGAAATCTCTCCAGGCTTTCCTGGAGGATTTCCTCAGTTCTTGCTTATACTTGCGCTGTGCATCCTTGTGAAGGTCCCAGCTCTTCGTATCTTGTTTATCTTTGGCTCTATTATAGAGCCAATGAGTGGAGTTCCAAAGTCTGCTCAAAATCGAGCTCCATCGGAACTTCCCATTCACTGTCCTAAGAGTGGACAGTTATCCTCAAGAATCCTTGAGGTCCGCACTGATCCAATCAATGCAGTCCCCAAGTTTTCCTTGCTATAAAGATTTTTGGGCATTCCCCCAACAATTCTGCCCCCCAGGTCTTCCCTATAGGAGTCTCAATTGGTCCTTCTAGGGACCCTGAAGGTTCTCGGATCGAGGGAGCCCGCCAACTGAAATTCTTTATATCTGTGGTCCGAGAGGGATGGTTCATTACCAACCTGCCAGCCACTGACCTTTCCCAGAATGCGTATGGATCCTAAGATTATATCTATAGCTTCCTGCCTTCTGTTATTACATTACGTAGGTTCACCGTTATTCAAGATTTCCAAATCCGTTGTACTTATGTAATTTGCAAGAGCCTCACCCCTGGCATTAACATTGCTGCTGCCCCAAATCCCATGGTGGGAATTGGAGTTGCACCCAACCAGCAGGTCAAATCCCTCCCGTCTACAGTAAGTAACTAGGTCCTCAAACTCCCTATGGGGAGGAGGATCCTTAGAATCGTAAGGAAAATATGCACTACTACTTTCCTCTCTGAACCTTCCTCTTTATATCTCACGAGAACCGCCACTACATCCTATGAACAGAACTGTGGTCGTGCCCATGCTTTCATATCCTTTGTAAGGATACATACTCTAGGCCTATCTATAGTGCAAGCACTAAAGATAGAAAAGCCTGCAACTGTCAGACCCATGATACGGCCCTCACGAATCCATGGTTCCTGTATAGAGGGATTTGTATCCTTTCAGTCATTACCTTTGCACAAGCACCTTAGATGCTACGAAGCTATGCTGTAGGTTGGCCTGCACACAGTGAATTACATTTGAAGTACTCACCATGTGCATCACGCTGTCTTCTTGTCCTTCTTGGCTCCGGCCCCCAGCAAAGTGAACACTGCTAGGCCCGTACCGCAGAAGAGCTTTCCTTTCCTTCCCTCTAGGATTTCCTTTGCAGCAGCCGAGTCTATGTTGATCACAAGTCGAACCCCTCTGGGCTCCACCTTGCGCTCTAGCACCCTCCAAAGCCACGTCTCAATATTCAGGTTCTGACAAACCAGACGTCTGAAGATGACTTAGGTCTCCACAGGAGGTCCTGGGATCCAGACCATCAACCTCTTATATGTAGGGAGAGCATCCATACCAACCACTTTTAAATTGGAGCCCTCCCACGCCTTCATGTTGGGCACCATACCAGTAAGCCACGACCGAGAATTCTCATCCTGGCAAACCACTATGGCTGCCCCCTTAGCCAGGTAGCAGTCAACAAACTGGGGAACCATGTCGGAATCATCCAATAGCTCATCCACCAGCCTGCCGATAGCTGCCTGAATATTCACTAGCTGTTCCAGAGTAATCTGTGCCTCAGGATAGCCCTCATTTACGATAGCCATCCTGAGCCCAGTCTGAACAACCCTTGAATATTCGGCTCTAGGTCGTTTCAATGATTTGCCTTCCTCCGGTGTGGTTGAAGGTCTTGGTCGCTTCTTGTGCGAAGAAGGGGTGGTTCCCTCATTAGAGGGGCCCGGGAGAGCAGACGCGACCACAGCAGAAGAAGAGGGCGCAGTTATCCCCGCACCTCCCCCCACTGCTAGCCTGGCCAGTCTCCTCCTCTTCTTCTCCGCTCCAGATTTCCTTTTCCTCTTGATCTTTAGAGAGCCTGCGTTACTGGTTAGCTCTCCTAGATCGATTCCTTTACCTTCATCAGCTTCTGGTTCCTCCTCTTGTGAGGCCCCAGAGGTTTCGGCCTTGGAGTCCTCCGTTAGGGAGCCCTCCGGCCTCCTACTCTCCCTGGGAATGTTCCCCTTATAACCTGAGTCCCCAATAAAGGAGCACTCTGATTCACCGGGTTCCATTGCCAGGGCCTGATATATGGTGGTTCTCTCAGTACCCAGCTAAGGAGTGCTTTGGATGTTTAAATTTATTAGGATCAATTGTTGTCCCACGAGTATGGGGGATAATCTGTCACTACCCCTGGAGCCCCCTGTAGGAGTAGCTCTACAATACAATGGGATTCGACCTGGTTCCCCAAGGGGATTGTTCAAGACACCATCTACCCCTGGTGCCATTCAGCCGTCAGCACGATCCCTTCCACCTTGGCTTGGGTAGGGAAATAGGGGATGGAAATAGGATAGGGTAGAAGAAATAGATCGTTGTGGGACTTTCTTCGTCCGGCTCCTCCTTATGAGACCTGCCCGACATGGGTGACCCTTCTGGTAGCATAGATACTGTCGGTATAGCTCTCAGCCTGTTAGAGCACACAAACCTGCCCGCCCGCACAGTCAGTGCTACGATAAGGCGGCGTCCCCCGGCGAGGCAAACTATGCTTACAAAATTGTAGTGCTTTCTCTATTAAGTATTTATTCCACTCAAAAATTTATTACCAATATTTTACCAGTTAAACACTTTTTAAGGCACACAGGATGAAAAAAGAGATCATTAAAAAAGTGTCTGCATGTGCATGCATACAAAAGTTCAGCATCTTCTAAGGATGCAATGCAAAGCTTTTATAAAATATTCCTTCATCCCAAACTTCTCTTTACATGGACAATTTTTGAAAAATTTTGATTGAATTACAAGATGTTTAATATATTTTCATGAGAAATGAAATGTAGGAAGGCCTCCAAAAGTAATGCTGCGAACACCTTGGAACACCCTTGAGCTTGCAACGATTATGCTACTAATGTGTATGTGAAGGGAATGGTGTACTAGTTGTAATGATATTCTCAAAGTTCTGCTACGTTACGGCAACATTTGTAACGACTTGGTGTCGCTGAAAGTGAGTTGTGGAGGAAAAGATGGTGAACCTCGTTGAAAATCTAGTTGTTGGATTCTAGAAGTTTCATGGCTGCTCTGGTATTTTCACAAGATCCTACCTTCAGGGGCGGTCTCAGACGGGAAGTGACTATTGAGGTACAAATTAAAATAAAATGGCAGTTCCCTCCTTTGCTCTACAAAACCTGTATTTCAATTAAAAGAAAACTTTTTCAACCATTGCAAGCACAAACTCCAGAAATGCACAAGCAAAACACACCTTCACACTATCTCGTCCATTTGCAGAAGACCAAAATGGCATCAAGTGCCTCAGCTTTTATAATTCTGCCGTTGCCATAACAACAACTAAACATCTTTCAGCTTTTCTACATATGTCGTCATTCTTTTTAAATACATTTTTCTTAACGTAATTTTAACAGTTGGATTGTCAAAGTATTTAAAGTGAGACATGTGTTATATTAATTACTTAAATCATTTCAAGCTTTTGGAATAAAACAAATCTATTGCTATTCTGCATCATTATTCTTCATGACTACATATTTCTTAACATAGTGTTATTAAAGTGTAATGTTTTGGAAGTTTGAAAGTTTGCAGAAAGGCTGTTTGCTACCATCTTCATATAATGAGTATCATTCATTAATAAGAGTGCTTAAAACAGTATAAGATGTTAAGGTATTCAGCCATAATAACCGCAGATATTAGTTTTCATTGTATAATTCAGCACTGTTATATGAGCATATTATTAGTAAACACTGCTTGGAAACCTCTCATTACTTTGTGGTATTGTATCTACCACAATATTTGCCATTTTCCTACCTCTAGATTCCAGTGACTTTATGTACTTATATCTTTGTATTTGCTCTACTGCTCGAAGTAGAGCAAGTATTACATTCCGTCCAAAAGTTTTAGAATGAGATGCCAACTAATACATGTTTTGAGGCACTAAAACTGAAAAGAGCAAGAAGTTAAAGGGAAAATCCAATGAATATGGTGTGGGTGACAGCAGTTCTAAGTGCAAGTCACACAACTGTGCAATCACTTTGAGATATATAAACTTTCTTTTAACAAATGCAAATGTTTAGCCATCATAGATTTTTCAACTATTCCAGAAAGCTGCTTAGTACTCTGTTCATTTGCCTTTTTCTGGGTAATCTACACCAAAACCTAAACATCCTAGAAATCAGTAGTTTTTTTCACCTGTAATCATAGCTGTGCAATGACTGCTTGTGGGCCTAGTCCCAGGAAAACAGTAGTAATATTCAGATAAGTCTATTATTGCACCATGCACACTTAATATTTTTAGATAACACTGGGCAGCAAAAAACAAATTTTTGAATGTTTCCAGCAATTCATGTGTCAATTCTTACTCATTTTTGGGTTGAAAAAAGTGAATATGACAATGATATACACTAGGTGGAAGTATTTCATATTAAGATTGAGAGAAAAAGATACATCTTAATTACATATGCTAACAACCCTGAAAGTGTATTTGATTTTTTTTAAATGGTAGTTACATTCTAAGAGTTCTAAATTGCTGGAAGAATATCTTGCAGATGGTTGTGTCTGAAGAGAATCATGTGGTGTCTTCATGAGATCATCTTTTAGCTTACCTCTTGTAAGGTAGTTCAGAAGCATCTCTACACAAAGACTAACAGTAATACGCAAGCATTGCTTCATTCCAATACTCCTGATATCTTTGTTCCATAACTGAAATGTCCTGATGGAATTGAAGTACGTAGGCTTTCACGACCAGAGTCATTAGATAGATAATGATTATCAGGGCTTGTGGGACATGGTCTACTGGAAAATCTTCCCAGACATTTCGTTCAAAGCTGCGCCAAACATCCTCATTGGCGTGGCCGTAACACACTCATATTCTCGGCTGCTGCACATACACATGCATCCAAAAACACACGCATTAGAGAACATAAGAGGTGCTGCCATCTTGGACAACCGGAAAAATCTGTGGTTGCAGAGCATGTTTTACTAGCCCCAGGGGAACACATCATACAGTACACTGATATGGCCGTCCTGTCCTACGATGTCTCGCTTAAGTCAGCAAACCATAGAAATCTAAAAATACAGAAATAACTTCAACAGGAAAGAAGAAACTAATGGGTTAAATAAAGCTTGGCATCCAGCCATAAAGACTACAAATCAGAAACTCAGGCATGTATGCCACCAACAACAGTAACTACAATAAACACCCATTCATTGGCACCAACCAGTTTTGATAAAAGCAGTCCCTTCAGTCCAGCCCATGCAGCGGCCGAACCTATCAGAAAGCGTACCTGCCAGAAGATGGCTCCACCCACTCAGATGTATAAAAAACCCGTGAGATCGACAGACTCCGTATCAATCGCAGCCGAGAATACGAATATGTTGCAGCCACACTACTGAGAATGTTTGATGCAACTTCGAATGAAACGTCTGGAAGATTTTCCACTAGACTACGGTCCACAAGCCCGGATAATCATCTTCCTGCTGGAATTTTTCTCCATGTGGCTACCTTAGAACATGTCACAACAACAATTTAATATAATTTATTTGTGGCAAAATGTTACATACACAAAGCATTAGTATCAAACTGTGTTCGTCACATTTCAGGTACATCATGTACATATAATATTGTTAGGTAGCTTCTACTGCAATATTTTGTGCAAGTAAACAGCATTATGAAGTAATAGAATTTTATTGCTTTGTAATTTTAAACTTGTTTGTATATACTGCCAGTAATGAAATAGGGGAAAAAATACATACTTACCAAGGAAGGTAATTTTATTTGATAAAAGAAATTTTACCTTCCTTCCTGCCAATAATTTTGAATTTAAGTTTTAAAAACTATTGTAAAGATTAAAATCTCAGTTTAAGAATGTACAACATGAACAACTAGAATGAAGCTAAATAACCATACCAAATATTGTGACTTTGTGGGTTCGTGAAATTAAAAGTCTAATTACACAAACTCAAAATGTTCTTTATTTCCACCGAATTACAGTTGGAACACTTGCCGATTACACAGAATTACATGGCGCACACAATTGCAATTCGCCAATTTGTCTGTCACAGGTCCACTCTACACTCACAATTACATACAACTCCTCTTATACACGTACACAGTCTTCCAGTCCGTTCACTAGCACGGTGCTCCTACGGCTGCTTGCCAAGAACTGAACTGAACTTCCACTTCATCCCTTATATATGCAGATCGCTGTGCCTGGAAGTTTTGCGGCTCAGTGAATCATTCTGAAGGTTCCAGATGTCAATGGGGGAGGGGAAAGAGATGGCTAGTGACTTTTTTCCAACCATCCCCTCGTAGCGCTACAAGATAAATGGGTAGGCATGGCCTGAATGCCTCTGGTCACCCACCCTGCTGCTAGCTGGCCGTGCTTTACGATAATTAGGTGACACTATGTTTGTTAAAATGATGTAATGCTTACGTAGAAAATGAAGCTAGTTACAGTGAAGCAATGAATATTACACAAATATAACTATTTGCAACACAATGCTGTTTGTAAATTTGTTTCTATCAAGAGAATGATATCCTACCATTAATGCATAATAATTACTAACTTATTTGTTTTTCAGATGAACCCCCAAATATGGATGAAACTATCCGGCAAGCAAACATTGAAATACAAGGTGAAAATAGAAATCTTCAAGCACTAAATACTTCACTACATGAGAAATATCACACCATATCTCTCAAGGTAATTCTTGATATTATATTAATTTCTAAATGATCTACTGACATGCGTCTCTCGTTTTTAGGCTCACACAAAAACCATCACAGTATAGGTAAGGTTTTGCATCATAAGCATGAGTCAGCAAGCGGATCATAATGTAATGATTTGCAAAACTTTTCATATTGAAAAATTTTAATTATTAAAGATAAGTGAAGTTTTAGTCACTAATATTTATTATAATTTGTTTATTCATATCACTTCACTGTTCATAGCTTCAGTTTAGTTTTACCAAGTTTGGTGTCTGACTTTTCTTCATCTTTGAGTTAAGGATTTCAATCACCAATACACACATACATACAAAATGATTATGAGTAGAGCCTGGATTTGTAAGCACAATCAAATGGTGAAATAAGCAAGCTTATTGGCATGAAAAATGAAACAAATAAGCAAATAAAAAATAAAAACTTAATCATAAATGTTTCGTAGAATTTTTAGCTTATGTAAGCTTGTTACAGTACATGAGGAAGGGTATCTTGAGATTTTCTTATGTGAAGCTCATGGTTTGTCAGTGAAGAAGTGTTTCTACAGTAAAATGGATATCTCAGCATTGCATGGTATTACTGGAACATATGAAATGACCACAGTACTTCATGAATGAATTCCTCTTTGATATATGTTTCTGTAACAGAAAGCTTTTTAAAATGTTACATAGTGTTTCGTAACCAGGGTTTTTCATTAATAACTTACTGAGTTTCTCAAAGGCAGTTTTAACAATACCATGAGCTCCTGAAGACAACGTTACTGAAATTTCATCTGTCAAAGAAAGTGAAAATGTTCCAAAGTATTATTTCGAGCTTCCAACATGTTGTAGTAGCAGGTATTTTGCAGAAACGGTTATGAATGTACTCTATTTTATCTTAGATGCCAATATTAGCAAAATATTCCTGTGCTGTGGCAGTGCTGCTTGCATCTTCTGCATCTAAGGAGTACAATACTGTTTTTACTTCATTGAAATTTTCTGCATAGTATGACACAGGCTTTAACCATGAACCTCATCAAGTTAAAAGTGGCTAAGGAGGTAAAGACATATTTGGAAGGATTTCATGAAATTTTTTTTAACTATAATTGGCAACTTTACAAACACTTCCTTTATGCTAGAGACAAGAAGATGCAGGTCTTTATATTGTCTTTATTGTTTCAGCGAGATGACATAAAGCATCTGATGGCAGGAGTGAAAATTTACTTTTAAATGTACATGATTTGCTCAAAATAAGTAAGCAAACCCTGTATTTCAGCAAAAAAGTATATATAAGTATTAAATAAGCATTTCACTTAGAAATCCTGGCTGTAATAATGATTTATGTTTGATTTTTAGTTATGTTAGCAGGTGTAACAGTATGCTCAAGTTCCCTTTTCAGCAAGATTACCTTCAGCTATAGCAGCACCTGCTCCACTTTCAGCTTCAGTTCATCACAGGCATGTACATGTGCCCCCCCCCCCCCCTCCACACATGTGCACACATACAGACACTGTGAGTTTGATTTGCTTATTATCACTCCAGCCACCAGTGCATACTTTCGCGTAGGATCGTTCTTGCTCTGTAGCTAGCAGCAGATGTCACTCTAGCTGGAAGTGTCCCGCTCCTGTTGCCACTCCATTCTCTGAAGCATGCAATACGGCTTTCCTGCTCGAAGTTCACTTTCCGGTCTAGCTTTTTCAGCAGATTCCATCTCTACAGTACTAAGTAGCTTCACAAATGTAATTCTAAGGTTGCTTATCAATTTAACTAAGTCCTCCTTCAGGTCTTCTCTAAGGTTTCCACTTTTATCTGTGATGCTCATTAAAGTGTTGAACACATTCTCAATCTCCAGCTTCTCACCATCCTCCTCCATGTTAATTTTGATAAATTATAAATATTAAGATTTAAAAAACACTCCAATTTACATATTTACAAAAATGATTGATAAATCCAAGTGAATTGTCCTATAAATATATAACCAAAAGAATTAAGTTAATGTTATGAAATTATGTACTATAAGCTAAATTATATAAAATGATGTAAATCAATGTACTAAAAAGAGTGCTCAGGCATGTAGTACATTGTAATGGACCAAGCTATATTTTGTGTAATAATAATAATAATAATAATAATAATAATAATAATAATAATAATAATAATAATAATAATAATAATAAAAACACACACTTATATACATGCATGAGCCTTGCTCTAAAAATTCTTTTCTTTATTCAGGAATATAAAAAAGTATATTACTTCCAGTGAAATCCGGTGTCAAATTTTTGACTAAAATACAATAACTTCTTTACCTCCTATTTATATGGTAGAGAAACTAGTAAATATGTGTAACAAAGCATTATGGCAATTTAAAATATTTTATGCAGTCCATATTTATATTATGTAGATAGTTGTTACATATTGTAATGATAGTTCTATATTTTTTAGAGACTAATAATGCTTAAAAGTTTGTACAATTTTCTTTCTTGTTATTTGTTGCAACTATCTAACATAACTATGCTTTTTAAGATGGCAGAATTGCAGGATAGTTTGACAGGCAAAGAAACTGAAACAGCAGAATTAAGGAACCAAATTGATGATCTGCAGTATGAGTTGTTAAAAGTACAATCTCGAAATGATAAACTGGAAAACCATCTTGCTGAAGCTATAGAGAAGCTAAAAACCTATCAGCAGATCCATGGAGAGGACAAGGGCATCGTAAAACCAGTGGTCACTACAAGTGTATCACAGAAGAAGGTAAAAACTCAAGATTTTGCATGGTATTATGTTTTGTTAAACTTTTGTAATGAATACTGTGAGAGAGTTCCTCTGACTTTACTTCTTTTTGTATTAAATTTGGTAGTAAAACAAACAAACATTCATATACACCCCTTGTAACATTAACATGAACACATACATCACAGGCATCTCTTTATTAAAATTATGTTAGAGCCATTAAAATATTATCAGGCTTCTAAAGTTCAGTAAGAAAATATTATTAATCACGTAGCTCTATGAAAACAATAGAAACTAAATACAGTTGACCAGATATACTACCAGTGTACCGCTCACCTTGAATAGACTAGAGAATGAAATACAAACATTTTTACAAGTAAAATTAAGTTTAATATAATTTTGAGTCGAACTAGTACTCAGTGAATATAATTTTGTGCTTCATTGTATCATAGTCCTTACACAATGGAATATAGTACTCAGTGCTCCATTTATTGCTAGTGTTTTCCTAGAACGCATTTCGTTAGGATCTTCCTAACATCATCAGCTAATGTCGACTACTAAATGTTGGTTTGGTGAACTCCTTGAACTCTGTCAATATCTTGATGAACTTGAAGTTTAGGTTCTCTTCAAAGGTGGTTTCAAAATTGAACAGTTTTCTTTCATATTTATTTTATGAACATTTTTTCCCATGTGATTAATGCAGTTGGACCCTGAACACTTTTTAATAAGTTGATTTCTCATTCTATATCATGATTATCATTCCAAAAATGGTATGCTACCGCCAATTTATCTATTTCTTTGTTCCTGATGTTCTTAAAATGCTCTTTAAACCTAATGTTCAAATTCCTTTTTTAGTTTTTCCAATGTAAAAGTTGTCACAGCCTTTGCAGTTTATCCGGTACACACCTGATTTTTTGTCTGTGGGTATCTCCTTTGTATTATATGATTTAAAAAGGCATTATACACTGAATTTGTTCTCTAGGGGCAAAGTAATGTTGTGCTCTTTGAAAACTTTTTGAAAAAGGTATGTAGCTCTGGGATGATATGTAAATTTTCTGTATGGATTTTTAATCCTAATTGGGGAAAGAGTAGTTGTTTGCATCTTTGTTGTTTTTTGAATTTATCAATTTTCTTTTTGATCAATTCAGCACTGAATCCATTGTATACTGCAGTGTGAATTATATCATTTTATTCTTTGATATATTCTATCTTGTTTAAGGATAGGTACCAGCCTGTAAGTTAAACTGTTGATAACCCAAGACAACACAAGCATGCTGTTACATGCTGTTAAATATGGACTTTGTTGTATTACCTTCTGTATTATTCTTATTGGGGTTTATTTCTAACATTATTTGCTATGCTGTCAAAGTTGAATTGGATGCCTCATGTAATCACTAGACATTCCCTTTCTGTAGAGGCAAATTTTGTTCATCCTTTAAAACTTCTACTGTAATCTGCAGGTTCTTTGAGGAATTTACTCACTACAGTTCGGCCGGCGGTTCTCCGGCTCGTATATTTCTCAAGAGGGGGAAGTGGGCTGTTGCCAGTTCTTTAGCGGGAATTTTAACCCTTTTACTGATATGTCCAAGTTAAAATGCCCCAAACCGATATGGACATGTACAGACGTCCTGCGCATACATGCATTTAATGCTCATTTAACGCCAATTATTTTAATCTTGCTATTTTACAATAAATTTAAATTAGTTCTATAAGGAATGTAAACGTACCCTTAAAGGTTTCTTTTTGAATTGTACACCTCCAAACCTGCATAAACACCCAAGGGCACATCTGCAGATTCACACCAAATAATATTGGTTTCCTTGCGAACTTCTTTTTCACAACACACTACACATTTTCGAAATGGTTACAACTTTTTTTGGTTGTGGGTGGTATACTTTTAGGAAAGTGTTTTTTCTCAAGTATGAGGGGTGATGTGGTGAATTTCTTACCCCCCCCGGATATAGAGGCCTCCGAGTATGTTGAATGTCTTGCATGAATTTACAGCTCTGAAAATTACTAAACAACTGTGCATAGTTACATCCAGTGGTATAAAAATACTTTTTTTTTTTTTACCATTTAACTGTTTTCCGTAAAGAGGGATAGCTAGTAATAGCTGATCTGCATCACCCATATGTGACCCGCTATTTCCCCAAACAATGGAGTAGCTAACATGCCATCTGTAGACCAGCACACGTCACTGCTACGTATGTCCTAAATATCTCCTTTATAATCGTACAATAAATCTTCCAGATTTTCTACAGTAATATCAGAAGCCTGTACACATCATACCCAAGCTAATTTATTTGCTACATTACGGGGATAAGCCATGGTTAACATTGAAATTTAACAATTTCAAATGCGCCATTCATTTAACTCTTGATAGCTATAAGAAATCACTCTGAACACAGAGTATAAATAACTAAAATACAGAGCGAAAACAGTTGCATAAGGCTACCAGAAACCTTGGTTGAGAAACACTGTAATAACAGATGCTAACAGAGAGTTTTTTTTCCAGTGTGTAATGCAACATATTCTCGTATGATTATCGCTTGGTATAGCATAAATAAACTAAACTTGAACCGGAGAAGTCGCTTGCGTAGCTATACATATATACATTAGTTTGTATACACACAATACAAAATGATTCAAATGTTAGGCATGTTCGGCGCAAAGAATGGCTTTTGCTACAGTGAAACAAAGTAGTGAAATTTCAACGATTTATTAATGTACTCTCTACTTTATTGTTACTGTAGATTTATACTGCCTTTAATGAGTTTTAAACCAGTTTTTGTTTCATTTAAATAACTTAATAAATACGGAAGGTACGGAATTGTATTTATGATGCATTTTTACAGCATTTAACAATTTAAGTGTCCTGTTCTGTTTATTGGGTATCCGTTTCTGGCCCCTGAAGCGAAGCGGTTAAGCAGAGGGACAATGCATATTTTAAATGTTTCACGCATTTGCATATTTCACAAACCAGTAGCCAGCCATATTATTATAATAGCAATAATAATGGGACTTACAAACACTACAAATCGGAATTCATGCACGCACAAAATAGCAAATGAACTTCATCAGTGCAAGCACCAAAAGCAAGTGTAGCCACGTCGTCCACACAAAATTAAAGTGGCAACACGGTGTTGGATTCGGAAGCCATGCCTAGCAGCATCAATGCTGATTGGCGCTGGCAGACAGTTTTAACTTCCTGACCACGACACCGGATGTACAGACTCCCAGTACTACCAACAGAAGCAGTTAGCATGCGTAAAAGGTGCGAAAGAAATATTCAAATAGAGTGGTGCTGTAACAAATGTCTTGCAAGATAGTGAAATTGCAAGTTGGATTTGAATGTTTTAAAGCTAATATATAGTCCTATGTTTTCATTCTAAGTATAATTTTGTGGATATGTTTTCAATTGCTCATTACTGTATGTTGGTAATATTAACCTTCCCCCTCCACCTCTTGCAATCGCAAAACTTCAGAGCCGGAGATCCAGCGGCCGTACTGTACCTGATGCACCATCCAATTCTTCTTCCAATAGCTCTATTGCAGTACCATTCTTCAAGTACAATTTTAATTGCCTCTTGTTCTTCTGGAGCTAAAATCTTTTTCTTATCCGTGTTTAAATTAAATAGATTTTAATGTCTCTCTCTCTCTCTCTCTCTCTCTCTCTCTCTCTCTCTCTCTCTCTCTCTCTCTCTCTCTCTCTGTATATAATAGACACTTCAATGTCAGACTTTTGGTTCTTCAACTGCACTGTATCAAGTTACTAATGGTTGTATTTTTGAGTTTGATTTATGAGTCACTATGTTTACACTCAACTTCACTTCACTTCACTGTTGTATAATTGAAACATTTTCAAGATCATTCGATCTCATCCTCAGCTGTTTGGTGACTAATTGAACGTTCTTCTTCCTCCACTACTACGGTGCTCCGATCCCTCTACCATCTGGTGTTAGGGGCACTATGTTTTAATACTTCATTTAATGCCGGTATTTCAAAATTTATAACTTCATTCCGGTTTTTGGTTACGAATATTTTTTCCCAAATATCCAATTCTGTGGATGTACTTAAAGATGTTAACAGTTTTATGTTATGGCCAATGTTGTGGTTTTCTGTCCAAAAATGTATTCAACTCAGCCATCATGAGGAACATGATGAAAAGAAAGGAAAAACTCAAGATAATATCTAAAAATACCACTCTCACACCTCTTAGAAACACAAACTGGCAATATAGTAAATTCACCTACCATCCATGGGCTTTTAGAAAATTTGAACGAATCTTCAAAAGACTAAACTTAAAACTTGCACCCCAAAACAAATTCAGTCTGAAGAACCTGCTAAATAAGCCACTAAAAAATTCAATCCCCAACACTTCAAAATCGGGAATTTATCAGATAAACTGTGAAACCTATGATAAAAGCTACATAGGAAAAACTAAGAGAAACTTGTTAATGAGGCAAAAAGAACACCAGAGGAACATAAAGTTGAAACAAACAGAAAAATCTCCAGTGTCACACCAGTTTTGGACAGAAAACCACAACATTGGCCATAACATAAAACTGTTAAAATCTTTAAGTACACCCTTAGAATTGGATATTTGGGAAAAAATATTCATAACCAAAAACCGGGATAAAGTTATAAATTTTGAAATCCCGACATTAAATGAAGTTAAATATTACAAATAGAAGCAGTGAAGTTTTCTTAATGTTGAAGTTTTGTTAAGTCACACTTGTTTACACTCACTTTCACTTATTATTTAAAAAAAAACGCTGGAATGTTTTCCAGGACATTCGCCCTCTTCCTCAGCAGTATAGTGACTGACTCTCCCCTTTCCTTTCCTCTTCCTTCTCCTGTATCTGATCCTGTTGCCATCTGGTGTTAGGAGCGTAAAGTTTTAACACTTCATTAAGTGGTGGAATTTCAAAATTTATAACATGTTCACTGTTTTTAATTGTGTGGATTTTTTCCCAGATGTCTAATTCTATTGGTGATTCTAATGGTTTCAACAGTTTTATATTTTGCCCAATGTTGTGGATTTCTTTCCAAAAATGATGTGAAACAGCAGATTTGTCTATTTGTTTTAGTTTTATGTTTCTCTGGTGTTCCTTTAGCCTGATCTCCAAGTTTCTCTTCGTTTTGCCTATGTAGTACTTTTCACAATCCTCACAATTGATCTGATAGATTCCGGATTTCAGTGTGTTTTGAATTATATTCTTAAGAGGTTTGTTTAGAACGCTCTTCAGGTTGAATTTATTCTGTGGGGCCAGTTTTATATTGAATTTTTTGGAGATTCTTTCAAATTTTTTAAAAGCCCAGGGGTGGTAAGTAAATTTTTTATATTTCCAATTTTGTTTTGAAAGGGGTGTTAGTGTTGTATTTGACGAGATTTCTTTTTGCCATTCTTTCTTTTTTTTGAGCATGTTCCTAATGAGATCAGGGTTGAATCCATTTTCCTTTGCTACTCCTAATATATACTCTCGTTCTTTTTGAAAATCCTCCTTGCTCAATGGGACACTGTATAGACATTGGATCAAGCTTCTAAAGACTGTCAGTTGATATGAAATTGGGTTGCAACCATTCCTCTTAATGTAATTGTCCACATGTGTGGGTTTTCTATGTATTCCGAATTTTAAGGTATTTTGGTCTCTCATGATTTTTAGGTCTAGGAAAGGTAGCATGTTGTTTTCAAAAGTTTTAGAAAACTTTTGAACATACAGGATAGCAACATAAAATTTACAATGGAAATAGAAGTCCCATTGAGCAAGGAGGATTTTCAAAAAGAACGAGAGTATATATTAGGAGTAGCAAAGGAAAATGGATTCAACCCTGATCTCATTAGGAACATGCTCAAAAAAAAAGAAAGAATGGCAAAAAGAAATCTCGTCAAATACAACACTAACACTCCTTTCAAAACAAAATTGGAAATATAAAAAATTTACTTACCACCCCTGGGCTTTTAAAAAATTTGAAAGAATCTCCAAAAAATTCAATATAAAACTGGCCCCACAGAATAAATTCAACCTGAAGAGCGTTCTAAACAAACCTCTTAAGAATACAATTCAAAACACACTGAAATCCGGAATCTATCAGATCAATTGTGAGGATTGTGAAAAGTACTACATAGGCAAAACGAAGAGAAACTTGGAGATCAGGCTAAAGGAACACCAGAGAAACATAAAACTAAAACAAATAGACAAATCCGCTGTTTCACATCATTTTTGGAAAGAAATCCACAACATTGGGCAAAATATAAAACTGTTGAAACCATTAGAATCACCAATAGAATTAGACATCTGGAGAAAAATCCACACAATTAAAAACAGTGAACATGTTATAAATTTTGAAATTCCACCACTTAATGAAGTGTTAAAACTTTGCGCTCCTAACACCAGATGGCAACAGGATCAGATACAGAAGGAAGAGGAAAGGAAAGGGGAGAGTCAGTCACTACACTGCTGAGGAAGAGGGCGAATGTCCTGGAAAACGTTCCAGCGTTTTAATTTTTAGTAGGTCTTGATTGATATTTCGTTTTCTTCTTCTTTTTTTTAATATATGTGTGTGTGTGTGTGGGTGTGGGGGGGGTGGGGGTGGGTGGGGGTGGGTGGGTGCGCGGGTGTGTGCGATTTTAATAGTTTTATTTATGCTTATATAGTTTTTGGAAATTTTTATATCTGGCTTTTGCCATGACTTGTTTTTGTAAGGGCGCTGATGACCGCCATAGTTGAGCGCCCTTATACACATCATCAGCATTAAAAATAAGTGAAGGTGAATGAAAACAAGTGATTCAACAAAACTTCAATATTAAATGAAGTATTAAAACTTAGTGCCCCTAACACCAGATGGCAGAGGGATCTGAGCACCGTAGTAGTGGAGGAAGAAGAATGTTCATTTAGTCCCCAAACAGCTGAGGATGAGATCGAATGATCTTGAAAACGTTTCAATTATACAACATAGTAAGTGAAGTTGAGTGTAAACATAGTGACTCATAAATCAAACTCAAAAATGAAGAATACTTCACTGTTAATAATGCTTCTGCTTTTAATATTTATAATGGTTGTATTCTAGCTGCATTCTGTGACATGCATGAACTTATCTCTGCACACATTCACGTAAACTAATGGGCAACAAATCTTTGCAACGTGTAACAAGAAAAGTCTAACGTTAACTTGATGAAATTATTCTAGTGAATATTTGAGAAAATTAATAAAAATGTACTGATCTTATTCATGTCTTGAGAGGTGTATAACAATAGTATATCAGTTTAATATACTTAAGTTGCTTATTATCTTTTCTGAAGTGAATGCAACCTTTTGTTATTTGAAAATAAGTGTACTCTGATTTGATTGGTTGTTTTAGTGTTGAAGGGTATCAAAATCCATAATATTTATATGATTAAAAACATTTGCAACCATAGATATCACAAGTTTTTTTAGTGACATTTCATACTTATGTGGAATAGAATGTAAGTGTAACTAATTCTGATTGAGTTTGTCTAATTTAATGTTACGAATAATTTATCAGTCATAAGATACATTCAAACTTGCAAACCGCTAGTATTTTAAATTATGTGTTTCTCAATTATGCTGAGCAACATACTATTATCCATCTCATACCATGTTCTAGTTGTATACTTCAAATATTGCCATTGCATAAATGATACTGCAAATATATGAGTTGGAAAGTTTTAGTATCAAAGTATTTTAAAAGATTTTTCTCTCTTTTGAACGGAATTTCCGAATTAACATCAAAATTAAATCAAATACTCCAATTTTAAACTTACTTTCTTTAAATGAAAATTCAGTGCTGTATTTCTGTATTTGCAGTTACATTAACAAGTACATCAGTTATCTACTTCTGATGTCTTTAAAATAATAATGTTATTAATTGTTTCACTTCACTGTGGTGTTCCAATGCAGTTAAATTTCGAAATAATGTTATTGTTTTTATGAAATGTGTTGATAACATGTTATACTCTCAGCTGCTTTCAGGAAAGTATGATAGTGTATAAATCACAATAAATTCTAGCTAATTGCATTTTAGTGCTTTTCATAGTAAATGACATTAGATCAGAGAAAGGGTATAAAAGCAAGTTGTCCTCCAGCATAGGAAAATCCTTGTAATGCAGAAGGATAAGTCCTGTATCATATGAATATGTGACAAGTGTGAGTTTTATTTGCATGACTGTTTTTATATGAGGTTAAATAGATCATCATAAATGTTTTTTGACACTGTTGTCTGTCGGCTACAGTTTGAAGGGAGAATCAGACTGAAAAATTCAATGCTGCAGCTGGAATTTAAACTGTGTATGTGTTCAGCTTCTCTAAATAAATTCCAGAATAATATTAGAACCATGTTGATTATATGAACATAAATAGTTTTACGGCAGCTGCGAATGCCTACTGTAAAGGGATTAAGTGACAATCACCCCAGTCCACACCTAGCTTTTTGCTGCCGAGAGGAACATTTAAGGACAGTCGCTGAGTGATGTCATGAGCCAGAAATATAAGTCCCTTTGTTCTATCATACTGATGTTTCCAGACTGATGTCTGCAAATCAAGGTGCTTCATTCATGCAGCTTTTCGCTGCCGAGAGAAGTAATAATGGAACATTCAAGGACAGTCGCTGAGTGATGTCATGAGCCAGAAATATATAGTCCCTTTGTTCTAACATACTGATGTTTCCAGACTGATGTATGCAAATCAGGGTGCTTCATTCATGCAGCTTTTCGCTGCCTAGAGAAGTAATAATGGAACATTCAAGGACAGTCGCTGAGTGATGTCATGAGCCAGAAATATATAGTCCCTTTGTTCTAACATACTGATGTTTCCAGACTGATGTCTGCAAATCAAGGTGCTTCATTCATTCAATGCCGGAGCCGTTATTTTTTAGAACATTACTTCCATGACAAAAGGGAGTGCGAAAGCCAGCCTGAGTTTTGAGTGAGTTGATGTGAGAGTGAAATGTTAGAGAGTTGGTAAACAGTGTTAAAATCTGTGAGCAGTGAGAAGCTTCAAGGTGTGCAAGTTGTGTGCACAGAGACATAAAGAAACCTTAGCACTGACAAGTTTGCTCTGTATATTTGTAAAAATGAAAATAAGCATGCACTAAGCTGTTTTGGTAAGAAATAAACTGATTTTAGTACTACTTGGTGGTTTTGTCATTTTGTTACAATATAAGTAGCCCTAAAGAAAGAAATTAACATGGCTCAATAATATTGTATTTCTCATCTGGAGGTCTTACATTCAATCTTTAGCCTGGGGTGGAGGTTTATCTTTAATTAGGATTGTTCTCTACCTTAGAATCTGGAAGAGTTGTGAGTGAATGTGCATGAAAAAAGATTAAAAAAAAGGTTTTAAAAATAAGAACATCTGCAGTAACCTAAGACCCAATATCACCATAGCAGGTAAAAGACCATAAAAAAAGGAGGGGGGGGGGGGGATTGTACCAGCATATTGCCATTTGTTAAACCAACTACATGGAAAACAAGATGCATGGTTCAAAGACTGGTTATAGCATTGAATTTTTCAATCAGATTTTACACTTCAAAGCTTAACCTACATAAGGCTCTGAGGAAGAACAATGATTGATTGATTGATTGATCGATCTAATAAGTGGTTAACTATTTAGCCCAGGACTCGAAAATATGTACAGATTTATAGGTCACTATTAGGATATTTTATCTAAAAATTTGAGAATGCCTGGTGGTTTAACAAGAAGCTTTGTGGTTGCAAGGCAAACCAAAGAACAAAACAATGACCTTGTATCCTCTACAGCCAATTTTGAATACTGTACAGTCAGGTTTCAAATAATTTTCATACTCTGATTATCCTTAGTTCATGTAGGATATGTGTTAAATTTACTATAGAGATTTGTAATACTAACAATCTATGCTTTTACAATAAGTCTTTTAAGTTAATTTTCAATTTAAATAACTATAATGTTCACTATCATGAATGAGTGTATTTCAGGCACCGTTATGCCCATCTTTCTCCAACTCCATGTTAGTGTGTTTTTAATACTCTGGATAATTTCAATTTAATTAGCATGAGGCTGTCCTAATGATAAAAGGATCAGGGCCCAAGTCAGGGATGACCCAAGATGTATTCTCTTTAGTACTCAATAAATTATCGTTCATTTATTTCATAGTTTACTTTGTAGGAATCAAAATAATGCAGTTCTTTGCCAACATGTAAATGGAAAATTTCTTTGTACATTTATTATGCAAGTAAGGGTATATGTGGATGCTTGCAGATGGAAGATCTCCAGAAAGAGGTTGAAGAACTAAGAGAACTGGCTAATAATCGGCTACAAGAATTGGATAAGTTACATCAACAACATCGTGATTCGCTAAAGGAAGTTGAGAAGCTTAAGATGGACGTATGTATTTAAATACATATTTTCAAAAATAATCTTTATGGTTTTACTGTACATTGTAAAGTCTGTTTAGCCAACGTGTGTGCAGTTCCCAGTCAAAGGGACCTCAAAGAACCTGACCTTTCCGCCCACTAATGACCATCATAAATCTATCTCCACACTTCAGAAATGGAACACTGACGTTGGGGACCAATAGCAACCCCTATTTTCTGAAAATGACAGTTGCATGTCTACTCCGCGTAGAGTCTCAGTTGCCAAAGTTCCAACTTCCAGTTGTTCTGTTTCATTAGGTGCAAGACGGTGATGTTAAAATGTTGCAACCTTGTAGAGGGGACCGTCAGGAGGAGGGTCCATGTTGTAAAACGATTATGACGGTTCCTCAAAGAAAGCGGCTGCCGTGCACTTGTGTTGAGTAGACAGACTTTACTAAATAGTTATATGGAAATGCCTTGTATTTCAGTGTTATTTTTTGTATCACTAATATACAAGTAAAGTATTTGTTGCACAAATTTAGTACAAATTGAAGAGCTTATTACCAAAAAAATATCATTTGGGAGGAGTTACTTCTATGCCTTCTAATAGCATGTATAATTGGAGATTGTCCAGTTACATGATGGATAATGCTGTTGGTCTCTTTTTCATTAATTAAAATTTGTCTTGTAACCAGCTGGAGCTCATCTTAGGAAATTCTCGAAATGTTTGTCTGGAAATGATGATACTTATTTTAATTCTGATACTTATTTTTAATTCCATTTGTAGTTCTTTTCGCACTTGATTGACTAAGAGTTCATTGGATGTATGTACTCTCTTCATCTTACTTAAAAAAAATCCCCAAGAGAACAGTCAAATTCTGTAGCTTGGCTGTGTAACTTATCACCCCAAGTGGAAACTGTGTGTTTCCTCTGTCTGTCTTCCCCTCTACACTAACACCCTGCTTTCTTAGCTACCTGTATGCCATAAAATGTTTCTAACAGCAGAGGCTGACACAGGAAGCAACAGAATGCACAAATAAGCTCAACTTCCAGGATACCTTTAAAGTCATGAGAAGGGGAGATGCTTTTTATCATTTGGAAATCAGAAATTTTGCATTTTGGTGTAAACTTTTAGCACTTGTAGCATTTATGAATTTGCAGTTTAGCATTTTATAGTATTTCTTTAAAATAATATAAAAGGCAAATTCAGCACACTCTAGGTATTATGTAGGGTTCTGCATGCCTTTTAATGGCTGCGAAAGAAAATATTCATAAATTTTATCAAAACTTCTGTTTTAACAAACTGAAAAATGTTCTCTTTCTTTTACATTCACTTAAATCTTTACCATACTTGTTCGGCATTGTCAGGATTAAAAAACCTGTGAAGCTTTTGTTGCGCTTAAGCATACCTACAGTAAGCTGCTTTTTCATTTGAAAAAGTGTTTTGCAACATATTTGTTTGTAACCATGTTTGTAACCATCTCTCAGAACAACTTTTGCATCATATTTATAGTTAGCTATCCATCCCACTTTGTGCAAAAGGTAGAAAGACCCACGAACTGGGTAATCAGTTTACTGTAATTCAGTTTGAGCCACAAATTTAACTTGACAGTATGCTTAAAACCAATACCATTCCATTAGGAATACTGCTGTGATAAATATGTAAAACATGAAGCTATTAATAGTGAAGCAAACAAATATATACAAATATAATAATTTGTGACTTGGAAAAGTTCACTTATCTTTTAGGAAATAATGACCATATTTCTTACAAATTGAATAGGATCGCGATTTTCTTGAATAAATCATCCACATCATCAGCTCGAACCATCAACTAACTCGTTAACGTTACCGTCGCTAGATGTCACTATGTTTATTTTAGTACTACCAATATCTGAAAATGAAACAAATTTAAAAACAGAATCAACTGCCAGTATTTCAAAATTCATTAAGCGATGTTTATTTTTTAAAATAAATTTCTTTTCCCAAAGCATTAAATCTATCGGACCATTTAATTGTTTTAATAATTTAACTTCCAGATTTATTTCATGGTTAAATGACCAAAAATGACCTGCTACGGCCGATTTATCAGTTTGTTTATACTTAATGTTACAAAAATGCTCTTTCGATCTGGTTTCCAAATTATGTTTTGTCTTTCCAATATAAACTTTATCACAATCGAAACAATTAAATTGATAAATACCAGATTTTTTACTGTCAGGAATTTATATTTTTTAGAGAAATGTAGTACATTTTTAATACTATATTTATTTTGAGGAACTAAAGTTATACCAAACTCTTTAAAAAAATTTGAAAATATTTATTAACCTTAGGATGGTAAGTAAATTTTTAAAAATTATAATTGTCTTTTATTTTACTGCTGTGATAGTTTTCCTTATCACTAAAAATCCTGGTTTCAAACAAGTATAATATAAATTTGAGTAACATTGAATTGAAATTAATACTTATAGGTCACCAACTTACGTAATGCCTATTCATCACAGTAGTCTGAGTCAGAAACTACTTTTGACTGCCGGAATGATTTGAAGTATTCCCTCTGGAGTCCTGAAGCCCTCCAATAGAGCTTCTGATGAATCTATAGAGAGGGTAGAGAGTGTCTTAGGCAAGGAACTTCAAAATTCATCACTTTTTACTTTTTTTTTTTTTTTAATCTCCCATTTTAGAAATGGTATATTCTATTGATTTTTCTGTGTGTTTGTACTTTCTGACTTAATGTTACACAAATTCATATTTTTGCTTCACTTTGTACCATTTCCGGTAGGTTTATGTAATATATGAAATTAATATAACTTAAATATTAAAATAGAATAAGTAAAATTTATTAATTATAGAAATTTTACCAAATAAAGGAAATTGCGGTTTTTCACATTACCATTTCACTTTCCAAGTAAGTGCATTATAAACATTCCAGGAGTGTACAATCAACCATTGAAGTTTCCAGGAGAAAGAAAGAAAAGAAAGGGGGAAAAGTGGGTTTTATTTGAAAAACATTGTGGAGTTTGCACTTATATTTCATGTTAGTATAATTTTTTTGTATTTTGAGCCAATTCTACATTTCATCACATTTTCAGACCACATTAAAAAGGGTTTCAAGTGGTGAAAATAAATAAGTACAAGCCTTTATTAGCATTTCATGCTAAATTTCATTAATGAAAAACCACCTATAATGACACATGACCTTTTAGATTAGTATTCCCAGTTGGACAACCTTTGATAATGTTTCCATAGCAACAGTCTTTGTCCCTTACTCTCTCTGCCCCAGATATGACAACTGCTATGCATCTTCTTTGCATAATATATAGTAAATGGAAAATCATTGAAAGCAAAAAGTAAATTTAGTGGAAAGGTGAAGCAAAGTTGAAAATTGATTGTCAAGATGGAATTTAGAATGGAGGATCTTTGACTTCTCTGCCATTTTTTCTAACTGCTATAATTTTAATCATAACTGCACTAAGTACTTTTGTTCTGTAGTGTTTGGCAAACCGTAACTATATAATTGTTTTATATGACTTTAGATTCAGAGTAATTTTATTACCTGACTTTTTGTCTGAAGTAAGTTATATAGAGAACTTTGTAGCAATTAATTCTTATTTACACTAGTTACATGCGTCAAATTTGAAAGAGTGAATCAAGCTTAAAAATTCAATTCCAAGGTTGGAATTTCAACCATGCACCTTTGACTTTTCGTTCCAAGGTATAATTTTTGCAAGTTCTGGCATAAAATATTTTTAAATTATATTGCTCAGTATTAATATTCTAGAGTAAGAGGTAATCTCAAGGCATAATAGGAAAAAGGTAAATGGTGTGTATCTTGGTGCTAATTCTCTTCTACAATGTTAAGTGCTGAAGCGTGATTGAATGGTTAAAGCAAGTGGTACAACAATTTCACTAATATTCTTCTGCGCTTTGGTAAAACCGAAGCATACATGGCTACTTTAACAGATTTGAAATACTCTGTGCGCAGTACATTTCACAATGGTTTGGTGAAATCTGGCAATAATTTTTTGCAATGAAGTAGCTTTATGGAAATCTTCTAATGGGGTTAGAGAACACGTAGCATTTAAATGCTACATTGGATTCATTGAAGCAAGGAGGCAACAGAAAATCATATTTGAAGCTTTGATGAAACCAGAGTAGCAAAGGTAGGTATAAGAGCATATAGTTTATTTTGTAGAACAGCAGTATTGATTAACACGTTACCTTTTTGAACTAATATAAGTTAGTTTTTCCCTTTTAATATAAATAAGGGACATTATCAGTAAGAACTGTTTCTAAATTGCATTTTATGGCATTAAATATCACTCTACTGTTTTTAAACTTCTGTGGAATTTTACCTTTATTTGAGAGCTACATATAGTTTAAAAATTACAATGTTGGTCTTTTAAATTTTATATTTGTATCCTTTAAAATAAATTCTGTAGCTAGTCTGTATGGAACTTGAACCTGCCAACCCATCTGCTGCTCCTGCACACTTACGCATAGTGGTTGACCATCCAACAGACAGGAAGTGATGGAGCATTACCACTCTCCAACCTAAACTTGGCCTACAAGGCCAGAGTAGGGTTGAATCTGGGTGCGTTCCATTGGCCACCCCTCTAGCCTGCAGCACTGTATGCCCATTAGCTTACATGCAATATTTATGTGCATGCATGTTTTTTAGTGAATGAAACAAAGAATCACAGTTTAATTTAATCATTTTCTTATAATTCAAAAAAGTGTTTTATATTTCAATTAATTTATCTATTATTTAAATTTACAGATTGCTGAATCAATATTACGAGTATTCTTGATAAAGTATGAGCAATTATTTCAATGGTAAAGCTGACAAGCCTACCTTCAAAGTTGGATGCATCTGCATGATGGTGACTTCCCAGCCATGCTATGAGAAACATATCCTTCTCTTGCTAGACAGAAGAAAGGAGGAGACAATTACCTCTTTGAAGGGTAAAATGATAACAGTATAGGGTGATAGAAATATGAATAGAGCACACTTTTTGTAATCTGATAGCCTCAATTTTGTGTATAAGCACCATCATGTTGCTAAAGAGGCATCCATGAAACTGAATGAGTACATCTCTTTAAGGGCACTATTCAGAGTAAATGGAGGTCGAGTGTAAACAAAGGGTTTCCTTTGTGAATATTTTGTCTAGCTATAAAAATACAAATAATGTAGTATATGATTCAGAATAAGATTGAACGAAAAGGGTTAGAAATTGACCTGTTTATTCAATTGGGTAATAATTTTTGTAAATTATTATGGTTATGTTGTGGCTTCTAGTTCTATCTGGAAGAGAAAGGGCAAGTTATTTGCCTTTCCTATACCTATTATAAAGATTCTGAATGCTGGCTGATATAAAAAATCATGAAAACACTTTTCTCATTTCATCTAAGATGCACACAGCTAAATTTCAAATTAATGCTTGATTTTTAAGGATTGTAAATATTATAAATATGTCTCATGTGTGAAGTCACATAGAACGTTGTTAATATCCTTGCTTGTTAAACAATAAAAGCAAATGTTGAGCAGTAGGAGGTTTATTAAGTGCTGCAAAATATGAATAAAGATCTGAATATTTAGGAGCTAAATACTGAGGATAGTAGTACTTAAATATTTTAATAAGTATTTTTTTTGTTAATGACGCTGTTGATTGTCAGGGGTCATATCAATGCAGATGGTGTCCTGTAAATAAGCTCTAAGAAGGAATGAGCTAAAGAACATAAATTTAAGCCAGTATACAAATCATTTCAGCTAGACATCTTTTAATAGAAAGTTATATAATTCTTTGACAGTATTTTTGATGGTTGTTGTGAGAGTCATTGAATAATCAATGTGAATGATGATTTGTATATGAGGCTGCTCAGTCATCGGCGTCCTTACAAAGACTAGATCATGGCAATAGTCAGAGATAAATTACTCAAAAAAAGAAAAAAATTAAAACAAAATGACAATAAAATAAATGAGCCCAAATGGGGAAAAAAACCAATAAAAAACTGTAATTAAAATACCAAGAGGCTTTAAAAAACTGTTTTCAATATTAACTTGTGTTGATAAAACAAACTACCTGCCCAGTGGTTGTCGAATCAATTTGTTCCTTTTCTTTAGGGGCTGGGCTAGCATTTTCAGCAGGTTTATCTTGCTTTTTCTCACTTGTTTTGGCAGTGAGGACAAGATCTCCCTGCTGCACATCCTCAATGGAGGAGGACCGCTTTTCTACTGATAACTTCGATTCGAGTCTCGAATCGATCAGAAATTGCGATCGGCAAAGATGAGAGCCGCCGATCTGAGTCCTCTCCGGATATGATTCCTCAGATGGTCATGGACTTTTGCGCTTGTTTTGCTTGGTACTAGCCTTCTTTCATATGAGACCTTGAACTTTCTGGCCAATGAATTATATATTACTGGTTTACATATTCTTGAGGTAGATGCTTTCTGTGGTGACTTGGCTGGAACGTTCTTCATAGAACTGGACTTGGTAGGTATGCTTATTGTTGTTCATGCTGGTGCGCTTTGCTTTGTCTGTGATCTTGGTGTAATTGTTATTTCGGATATTACTGCCCCATTTATGTCGCTAGTTTGTGTTGTGATTTCACGTCTAGGTATCAGCTTAGCTGCAACTACACTGTAAGTAACAGTCCTAGGGACATAAGGCTGACGAATATGCAAGAGTTTCCGGCCTTCCAAGAAAGACACCTTCTCTCTTACCTGGATCTCTTGGATCATCTTTTCCTCCATAAAACAGGGGCATTCTCTGGAGTTCGATGAATGATTACCACTGCAGTTAACACATGTTGCAGGTGAAGTACACGCATCATCATGCTTGACTTCTCCACTGTCAACGCAAGTAGCAACTCCATTACAAGAATCACTCATGTGACCAAAGCATTGGCATGTATAACATCTCAATGGATTGGGTATGTATTGCCTCACTTCAATAGCTTCATACCCTGCCATAATCCTTTGCGGGAGATCCACCCGATCAGAGGTAAGAAACAAGGTACAAGTGGGCACCAGTTCACCTTGTTCTTTGCAGTGTACTCGATATATATTTGTCACACCTTGTTCTGCCAAGTTTTCCTGAATCTCCTCATTGGACATACCGTCCAATGCACTGATGTTTACAACACCATGTGAGGAGTTCAGAGTCCCATGCAATTCAATGCTCACCGGATAGCTTGCAAGCATATTGGCTTTCAAAATTTTTGCAGCCTGCGTCAATGAAACTGCTTCGACCATTGCGAGATCGAGTACATGATTTTACAAGACCTGCAATATTATCAAGACCCTTCTGAATAATAAACGGATTCATGGTAGTAAATTTTCGACCTTCCTCAGTTTTAAAAATAACCAAATAGCGAGGACCACAAGACTCAGCTGTTTCCTTTCCTCTTTTCTTAGCATTTTTGTTGATATCAGTTTCCATAGCGACAATATCCTCCACCATTGCAAACGTCACTGATGGTGTGTGTACAACCTGGGCTTACTCCAGATTAGGTGAGAGTCTTGGCCTGGGCCTTGCTCATCTCAGGGTCTCACTTCCCAATGTAAAGACAGAGGGACCCAATCACCTTCAGGAGTTCTTCAGCTCATGCAGTGGCCCCTCCCACCACAGTCCTACATGATAACAAGGAGCTGGGACTTACGCGTTACCCAGTCACATCCTGCGCTTCCCACTCCGCCAACCCATGCTAGATTGTCAGACGTGTGTTCAGGGAGTTTAGGGTCAAAGACGGATGTGGACCTTGTTTGAGCGTTTGGCATAAGCCCTCTCACCACTCAGAGGCACCCAATCGAGAGTTTTGGCTCGGGACCCCAGGTTTGCCAATCCCATACCTACCACACAGGCTCCTGGGGTGAATCAATGTGGGAAAAGCATGAGGAGCATATTAAGAATTTCAAAATATCTCAAAGTAATGAAATAACATCCAGTATACTATTGTTTAATCAGCTTGGCCATTTGAAATAAATAACACCCCTAGAAACTTTAATCTGAACAAAGGATGCATAGGGCTTAAATATTTACAAATATGGTATTTGAATGGCCTGAGCTCTTAAAAGGTGTATTGAGCAAATGAAAGTTATGGCATCATTGAAGAATACAACAAAATTGCAACTTTGGAACACACTAAGATATCTCTAATGAAATTCAAAATTGTTTTAAAGACAAAGAATTGGTATTTATGAAGCTGAAAAAGTCTAAATTAAATAGACTAAGGTACCTTCATTTAAATTTCAGCAAATTAAACTGTTAATGGTAGCAGAACCATGTATAGATTTGCCAAATTCTTGAAATCCTCATGTTTAATGTGAAGATAGGGGTTTGCAGATTTTTCTTATATGCTTAGGATGAGTGAATGTTAGCTTATGAATTAATAGGTACTTTTGAAACATATGGAAGTAATCTCTATTAAAAAGTAAGTCTGTTGTGTGGATGTTTATGGCTTTTTTAAAACAATGTATCTGTTTTTGTAGAGTATAAAAAGCATAATTTACTAATGAAAAAGTTTATTCATTAACCCAATAATTTTCCAGCTTTATTGAAATGTTCTGTTGTATAATTCAAACTTTTAAACAGTGTTTAACTTTTCAAGTATTAATTAATATTTTGGGCCTTTCAGCTACTGGAGTAATAAGTAGGGAACAGATTTTCAGGTAAATACATATGTTTATGTGTAATTGTTTTGCACAATTTAGTTGTTAGTACATATTTTGTGCATTTAACCAGTATACTATACCGAGCTTTGCTTCTCCTTTTGTTCTGGGGCAAACAACATGTCTTTGTTTTTGAGAAGAGATGCTGTGCAACCTTCTGCTTATCCTGTAACTTCAAATTAGATTACATGTAACTTGCAGGAAAGACGTTTTAGATTCAGAGTATTGGGTAATGTACTTGAACTCAACACGATTACTCATTCGACTTATTCTTATCCTTCAGTGCAGTTCAGAAGTGCTAGGCAATGCTTAATATACGTGTTGAATGATTCATGTATATATCAAAATGCTGAAGTTCAAAGGTGGTGTAAGTTTTCGGTTGCAGCGGTACACAAATTCTCAGATGCATTCAAAGCAAATGTAAAACTTCTATATTGACAGCCTTGTGGAAATTCTATGACAGCCGATCAGCGCTCTCAAGCAATGCAGCTTTTTTCTGGCAACAAACATATCTTGGCGGCTTCATGTTGGTCTATGCTTTTAAGTGAAATAGGAACCTCTAGCTCATATTCTGGAACAGTTTCCAATCATACATTTTTACTAGCTTGCAAAGAAATGTCGGCAGCAAATCACATTAATGTTGCTAGGCCTCTTCAACGAAAGTATGCACATATTATGGCCAAATAGTATTAAGTATAATGTGAAAAAACTATTTGTAGTTGGTTTTTTGACATTTCGTCACTTATACGATAATGTATTTATTTACCTGACCGATGCAGTATCTTATATGAAGAAAGCAGCAGAAGCACTTAGGGTCAGCTATCTGAAAGTGAACATGTGACTTGAGTTACGCATTCACTACATAAGGTGTGCAAAACTGTTCAAATTGGTATCCAATGGAAAGAAGGTGTTTGTTAAAGCCCCTAAGAGAGTTGATCTTTTTAAAACAAAAGCTCTATGCTCCATTACCACCAACACCAATTGTTGCTTGCTGGAGCACTTGGCTCTCAGCAGTGAAACATTTTGATAACCTTAAATCGATTGTCTGTGAATTTCATCTATAGAAATTGTTCAAAATCTGCTAAGTGACAGTTGTTTAAGAGATAACGTGGGTATATTGCTGCTAATTTTTTTCTTGTATGTTAACTAGAAGCAATAACTAATCTTTTGATAGAAAGTGTTAAAGAATCCTTAATATAGAAATGAAAATCAACTCACTCAAAAGCTTAAAAATTCCAACTTTAACAACAAATTAAAATCAGTATTTGAAATAAATACAGGGTTTCAAATTATGACACAAGTTGACCAAGTTCTAGAAGGCATCAAGTAGAGATTGAGGGTGTAAATACTAGTGGCCTGCCTCTTATGAAATATGCAAGAGTGACATGTGATGTAGAGTGCTCATTCTCCCAATACCGGGCAGAGCTACATGACAATCGTTATAGACTTCTAATGGATAATTTAGAGAAATCAAGTGTTGTGCGCTTAAGTCCAAACAATTTTCAACAGTTGACATGTATCAATAATAATCCATCACTGGTGAGTTATTAAAACAGTTCTTTTTTATTACAAATTTTTCTATTATGTAAAATGAAAGAAAACATTTTTGTGTTTTACTAAAGATTTTAAACATTTTAGAAAATATTTTCTTGATTTTTAATGCATAAAAAATAAATAAATATAACTTTTTCAGCGCCTAAAAATCTGTTCCCTGGTAATAAGACATTTTGAAAATCCTTTAATTAATGAAATTCAGCTTCATAGTTAGTGGCTGTACTTTGGAAGGATAGCCTGAGGATGTCATATGCACCAAGTTTATAAAGACTAAGAATAAGATGTGAAATATATCACAGCAAATCTTTGTTGAAGTTGCATAAGATCTTTAGAGACTTCTAATCATTTTTTTTTTTAAAATCATAACATGAGAATTAAATGAAGTCTTTACACTTGGTTCTGCTGCTGTCTTCATTTCAAGGATTACGGATCATAGAAGGAATTAGGACAATATGTCCTATTTAATCAATTTAACCTGTATTGGTGGAAAGAACCATCAAATATTTTATTTGTTGACAAAAATTATAAGAAGGAAAAACAGGTTTCCTGCTTTCTGTGGTAATTTGTAATATAAAGGTTCATTATTGTAAATGAGCTAATTATGTTCTTATAGCGAGCTTTGTGGTTATATTAAGTGGCGGAACAAATGCTGGAAAAAGTACATAACCTGCAATCAGAGTAATTCAAATGAGATTCTGTAAAGTTGGATAAATTATTGAACTTTAACATGGTTGCAGAGAAGCAACTTCCAAAGCAAGCAATGCATTATGCATGCACCATTGAAAATCCAAAGTGTATGAGTCAGCCCATTGTCTTCTCTAATTGAGTATACAAAATTATTTATTAAATTTAAAGGGAGTCAATTAATGACACTAAACAACACTTACTTTTAAATTTTTCCGGAACATGTTTCTGAGGCTTTGCCTCTATCATCAGCCGGCTCTCGACTGGTTCTCGTTGGTGTAGCTGACGATATTTTGTCACAGGTCTCCTCTGGTGACGGTTCAAGGAACTTGCTGAACAAATCTTTCTGGGGGATATCGAAATTGAATACTTTGTTCCTATTTTTTGAAATGAAGATTTGTTCCCATGTGGATAGTTCTTGTTTTCCTGATGTATGTTTTAGTAGTTTTGCTTCTGGATTTATGTTGTGGCTTTTTTCCCAAAAATGCGTGGCAACTGCTGATTTTTCTAATTGTTTATATTTTATGTTTCTAAAATGTTCCTTTGCTCTTGTTTCTAAATTTCTTTTGGTTTTTCCAATATAAATTTGTCTACAGTCACTGCATTCAATTTGATATATACCAGATTTTTTGTTAGATGGAATGGCATCTTTGATGTTTGAGCAAATTAGGTTTTTTAAGGAGAAATGGTTGACTGGTGCTTGTTTAATGTTTTGTTTTTGAGGACTTTTATAAATTTATCAAAGGTCCATGGATGGTAAGTGAATTTTTTTAAAATCATATTAGTTTCTGTAGCTGAGAGGGTTGTGGTTTCCTTTATTAGCTTCTTTTTTGTCTACTAATGATTTGGGAAAGTCATTTTTTTGTGCTATTTCAATAATTTTATTGTATTCTGTTTTGTATTCTTCTGCTGTGAGAGGGATGTTGACCAGTATGTGCTAAACTATTGAAGATTGCCTGTTTGTGGGATTTTGGGTTGTAGCCATTAGCTTTTATGTAGTTGTCTGTCTGTGTTGGTTTTCTGTAAATGCCAAAGTTTAGTCTGTTTTTATTTGTCATTATTTTTAGGTCCAAAAATGGTAAATACTCGTCTTTTTCTATTTCTACAGTGAACTTGATGCTTTTTTCTTGGATATTTAAAAGTTTTAGTGCATCACTGATGTGTTTTTTTGGTACTATTGCAAAGATGTCATCTACATATCGTTGCCAGAGTCTGAACATTCAAAGGAAACCTTTGGTGATCCTTATTTCTGATGCACTCATGTACAGATCGGCCAGGAAGGGTGATAGGGGGTTGCCCATTGCTAAACCTGAAGTTTGGTGGATATATTTTGTTTGAACCTGGAAGAAATTTTGTTCTATGCATAATTTGGCTAGTTCGATGTAATCTGAAATTTCAGGTGATGACATTCCATGTGATTTGAGCCATTTTTCTATCAACGATGGGAGTTGATTAACTGGTATGCTGGGAAACAGTGATTTAACATCAAACGAGACTAGTGTGTCCTCTTCTTTTAGTTCAGTATCCTTAATGTGTTCTATAAGTTCATATGTGTTTTTGATGCTTAGGCTGTTGAATTTCGGAAATGAGTTGAATTTGTTTATTAGCTACTTTGCAAGTTTGTATGTTGGTGAATTTATACTGCTAACTATAGGTCTCATTGTTATGGATGGTTTGTGTATTTTGGGTAAGCCATAAAGTCTAGGTATATTTGTTTGGTATTATGCTTGATTTTGCTATTGTTTTTCCAAATTATTGTATGTAAGTTTTTAGAGGATTTTTTGTTAATGATTTCATATTCATTCTCAGTTAGCATTTCTTCCATTTTTTCAATACAATCTGATTTATCCAATATGACTATCTTGTTACCTTTGTGTATATAACGTTTTTCTGTTTCAAAGAATGGATAGTATTATGTTTTCTCTTCTGAAAGGATCTGCTTTTTTTTTTTTTTTTTTTCTCCAAAATATTTTCACATTGTTTTTTACTTAATTTTGTTTGGATACTGGTAGAATTTGTGTCGAAATGTTGATATCTGCAATGTAGTCTTCAATTTTGTTTGAGAAACTGACTGATATAGAAGATATCAGTCTGATATAGACTGATATAGAATCAAAACTTTACCAACTTCATTCCGTTTTAACGAAAGCACTGGGAAACGCGATAGGGGAAAACTTCGATCAAAACTATTTGGCAGTCCTAAGCAAGAAAATGAAAGAAAAAACCGTAAAACTAAAATACAAACTGACTAATTTGTGCAACATGTCTTCACATAGAAATCATACCGGGAAACAGTTAAAAAACAGAAATAGCAACGTAAGCAATCAGCAATCATTACAAACAAAATTAAAATAAGTAGCGTAAATGCAAAAACGAGCACGCAAATCTTTGAAAATGCCGTAAACCTATCCAGTCAAAATTTCTCCAAAAAAGAATTGGATCTTTTAAATAATGGATTAAAAACATGCGTCAGTTTCTCAAACAAAATTGAAGACTACATTGCAGATATCAACATTTGGACACAAGTTCTACCAGTATGCAAACAAAATTCAGTAAAAAGCCAATGTGAAAATATTTTGGAGGAAATAAGAAAGCAGATCCTTTCAGAAGAGAAAACATAATACTATCCATTCTTTGAAACAGAAAAACGTTATATACACAAAGGCAGACAAAGGTAACAAGATAGTCATAATGGATAAATCAGATTGTATTGAAAAAATGGAAGAAATGCTAACTGAGAATGAATATGAAATCATTAACAAAAATCCTCTAAAAACTTGCATACAATCATTTGAAAAAGCAATAGCAAAATCAAGCATAATACCAAACAAATATACCTAGACTTAATGGCTTACCCAAAATACACAAACCATCCATAACAATGAGACCTATAGTTAGCAGTATAAATTCACCAACATACAAACTTGCAAAGTAGCTAATAAACAAATTCAACTCATTTCCAAAATTCAACAGCCTAAGCATCAAAAACACATATGAACTTATAGAACACATTAAGGATACTGAACTAAAAGAAGAGGACAGACTAGTCTCGTTTGATGTTAAATCACTGTTTCCCGGCATATCAGTTACTCAACTCCCACCGTTGATAGAAAAATGGCTCAAATCACATGGAATATCATCACCTGAAATTTCAGATTACATCGAACTAACCAAATTATGCATAGGACAAAATTTCTTCCAGTTTCAAACAAAATATATCCACTAAACTTCAGGTTTAGCAATGGGCAACCCCCTATCACCCTTCCTGGCCGATCTGTACATGAGTGCATTAGAAATAAGGATCACCAAAGGTTTCCCTTGAATGTTCAAACTCTGGCAACGATATGTAGATGACATCTTTGCAATAGTACCAAAAAAACACATCAGTGATGCACTAAAACTTTTAAATATCCAAGAAAAAAGCATCAAGTTCACTGTAGAAATAGAAAAAGACGAGTATTTACCATCTTTGGACCTTAAAATAATCAGAAATAAAAACAGACTAAACTTTGGCATTTACAGAAAACCAACACAGACAGACAATTAATGGCTACAACCCAAGATCCCACAAACAGGCAATCTTCAATAGTTTAGCACACAGACTGGTCAACATGTCTCTCACAGCAGAAGAATACAAAACAGAATACAACAAAATTATTAAATAGTACCAAAAAATGACTTTCCCAAATCATTAGTAGACAAAAAAGAAGCTAATAAAGGAAACCACAACCCTCTCAGCTACAGAAACTAATATGATTTTCAAAAAATTCACTTACCATCCATGGGCCTTTGATTAATTCAAAAAAGTCTTCAAAAACAAAACATTCAACTAGCACCAGTCAACCATTTCTCCTTAAAAAACCTAAATTGCTCAAACATCAAAGATGCCATTGCATCTAACATAAAATCTGGTATATATCAAATTGAATGCAGTGACTGTAGTCAAATTTATATTGGAAAAACCAAAAGAAATTTAGAAACAAGAGCAAAGGAACACTTTAGAAACATAAAATATGAACAATTAAAAAACTCAGCAGTTGCCATGCATTTCTGGAAAAAACAAACCACAACATAAATCCAGAACCAAAACTACTAAAACATACATCAGGAAAACAAGAACATCCACATGGGAACAAATCTTCATTTCAAAAAATAGGAACAAAGTCCTTTTATGGAAGTGTTGAAAACAGTGTTGTTGTATAAATTAAGTTAATTAGGAGTCGATTAATAACACAAAACAACACTCACTTTTAAATTTTCCCGGAACCGGTTTCTGAGGTCTTCCCTCTATCTTCAGCCGGACATCGACTAGTTCTCATTGGTGTAGCTGGCAATATTTTGTCTTCGGTCTCCTCTGGTGGCGGTTCGAGGAACTTGCTGAACAAATCTTTCTGGGGGATGTCGAAATTGAATACTTTGTTCCTATTTTTTGAAATAAAGATTTGTTCCCATGTGGACAGTTCTTCTTTTCCTGTTGTATGTTTTAGTAATTTTGGTTCTGGATTTATGTTGTGGTTTTTTTCCCAAAAATGCGTGGCAACTGCTGATTTTTCTAATTGTTTGTATTTTATGTTCCTAAAGTGTTCCTTTGCTCTTGTTTCTAAATTTCTTTTCGTTTTTCCAATATAAATTTGACTACAGTCACAGCATTCAATTTGATATATACCAGATTTTTTGTTAGATGGAATGGCATCTTTGATGTTTGAGCAAATTAGGTTTTTTAAGGAGTAATGGTTCACTGGAGCTAGTTGAATGTTTTGTTTTTTGAAGACTTTTTTGAATTTATCAAAGGCCCATGGATGGTAAGTGAATTTTTTGAAGATCATTTTAGTTTCTGTAGCTGAGAGGGTTGTGGTTTCCTTTAGTAGTTTCTTCTTTTTTGCTAAGTTCACTTTTTTGTCTACTAGTGATTTGGGAAAGTCATTTTTCTGTGCTATTTCAATAATTTTGTTGTATTCTATTTTGTATTCTTCTGCTGTGAGAGGGATGTTGACCAGTCTGTGTGCTAAACTATTAAAGATTGCCTGTTTGTGGGATCTTGGATTGTAGCCATTAGCTTTTATGTAGTTGTCTGTCTGTGTTGGTTTTCTGTAAATGCCAAAGTTTATTCTATTTTTATTTCTGATTATTTTTAGATCTAAAAATGGTAAATACTCGTCTTTTTCAACTTCTACAGTGAACTTGATGCTTTCTTCTTGAATATTTAAAAGTTTTAGTGCATCACTGATGTGTTTTTTTGGCACTATGGCAAATATGTCATCTACATATCTTTGCCAGAGTTTGAACATCCATGGGAAACCTTTAGTGATCCTTATTTCTAGTGCACTCATGTACAGATCGGCCAGGAAGGGTGATAAGGGGTTTCCCATTGCTAAACCAGAAGTTTGATGGAAATATTTTGTTTGAAACTGGAAGAAATTCTGTTCTATGCATAATTTGGTAAGTTCGATGTAATCTGAAATTTCAAGTGATGACATTCCAAGTGACTTGAGCCATTTTTCTATCAATGTTGGGAGTTGTTTAACTGGTATGCTGGGAAACAGTGATTTAACGTCAAATGAGACTAGTGTGTCTTCTTCATTTAGTTCAGTATCCTTAATGTGTTCTATAAGTAACATTCTTAAAACTGCATGAAAAGAAAAGGAATCTTTTTGCAAACATAAAATTCATAAAGATATGTTTACGAAATAAAGTGACACCCCGATTTGTCCGGAGGATAGTAAAACCAGGCTACGGGAATCAACACAGAGCGGCTGAGAAAAAAGTTTTACAGCTAGAAATTAATAAACATTATAAAAATTTGGAAGAAACGGAATTGAAACTTTATAAACTTCATTCAGTTTTAACGGAAACACTGGGAAACACGATGTGGGATAATTTCGAACAAAACTATTTGGCAATGCTAAGCAAGAAAATGAAAACAAAAACCGAAAAACTAAAGTACAAATTGACCAATTTGATGAACATTTCTTCACATCGAAACCATACCGAAAATAAGTTCAAGAATAAGAGACACATCGGAAATAGAAACTTGAGTCCTGCAGCAATTAGTCCACACGCTAAATGCAAAACAGCAACAAGTAGCGTAAACGAAAAAACAAACACGCAAAACTTTGAAAACGTTGTAAATCTTTCAAATCAAAATTTCTCCACAAAAGAATTAGGTCTTCTAAACAAAGGATTAAAAACTTGCGTAAGTTTTTCAAACGAAATTGAGGACTACATTGCAGATATAAACATTTCGGCACAGTGTCTACCAGTATCAAAACAAAACCCACTTAAAAGCCAATGTGAAAATATTTTGGAAGAAATAAAAACCAGATCCGTTCACAAGAGCAAACAAAATATTATCCGTTCATTGAAACAAAAAAACGTCATATACACCAAGGCAGACAAAGGTAACAAAATAGTCATAATGGAAAAATCTGATTACCTTGAAAAAATGGAAGAAATGCTAACTAACAGTGAATATGAAACCATTAACAAAAATCCATTAACAGCTTGCATAAAATCATTTGAAAAAACAATAGCAAAATCAAGTATAATATCAAACAAATATGCAGTTAAACCAGATAACCCAACCTTACCTAGACTTTATGGCTTACCCAAAATACACAAACCATCCATAACAATGAGACCTATAGTTAGCAGTATAAATTCACCAACATACAAACTTGCAAAATGGCTAACAAACAAATTCAACTCATTTCCAAAATTCGATAGCCTAAGCATCAAAAACACCTATGAACTTATAGAACACATTAAGGATACTGAACTAAATGAAGAAGACACACTAGTCTCATTTGACGTTAAATCACTGTTTCCCAGCATACCAGTTAAACAACTCCCAACATTGATAGAAAAATGGCTCAAGTCACTTGGAATGTCATCACTTGAAATTTCAGATTACATCGAACTTACCAAATTATGCATAGAACAGAATTTCTTCCAGTTTCAAACAAAATATTTCCATCAAACTTCTGGTTTAGCAATGGGAAACCCCTTATCACCCTTCCTGGCCGATCTGTACATGAGTGCACTAGAAATAAGGATCACTAAAGGTTTCCCATGGATGTTCAAACTCTGGCAAAGATATGTAGATGACATATTTGCCATAGTGCCAAAAAAACACATCAGTGATGCACTAAAACTTTTAAATATTCAAGAAGAAAGCATCAAGTTCACTGTAGAAGTTGAAAAAGACGAGTATTTACCATTTTTAGATCTAAAAATAATCAGAAATAAAAATAGAATAAACTTTGGCATTTACAGAAAACCAACACAGACAGACAACTACATAAAAGCTAATGGCTACAATCCAAGATCCCACAAACAGGCAATCTTTAATAGTTTAGCACACAGACTGGTCAACATCCCTCTCACAGCAGAAGAATACAAAATAGAATACAACAAAATTATTGAAATAGCACAGAAAAATGACTTTCCCAAATCACTAGTAGACAAAAAAGTGAACTTAGCAAAAAAGAAGAAACTACTAAAGGAAACCACAACCCTCTCAGCTACAGAAACTAAAATGATCTTCAAAAAATTCACTTACCATCCATGGGCCTTTGATAAATTCAAAAAAGTCTTCAAAAAACAAAACATTCAACTAGCTCCAGTGAACCATTACTCCTTAAAAAACCTAATTTGCTCAAACATCAAAGATGCCATTCCATCTAACAAAAAATCTGGTATATATCAAATTGAATGCTGTGACTGTAGTCAAATTTATATTGGAAAAACGAAAAGAAATTTAGAAACAAGAGCAAAGGAACACTTTAGGAACATAAAATACAAACAATTAGAAAAATCAGCAGTTGCCACGCATTTTTGGGAAAAAAACCACAACATAAATCCAGAACCAAAATTACTAAAACATACAACAGGAAAAGAAGAACTGTCCACATGGGAACAAATCTTTATTTCAAAAAATAGGAACAAAGTATTCAATTTCGACATCCCCCAGAAAGATTTGTTCAGCAAGTTCCTTGAACCGCCACCAGAGGAGACCGAAGACAAAATATTGCCAGCTACACCAATGAGAACCAGTTGATGGCTGGTTGACGATGGATGCAAAGTATCTGAAACATGTTCCAGAAACATTTAAAAGTAGGTCTTGTTTAGTGTCATTAATCGACTCCCTTTAAATTTATTATAACAACACTGTTTTCAACACTTCCAAGAAAGGAATTGGAATACAAAATTATACTCAGTTTTCTTCCCCCTCCTCTTGATGTAGTGCAGTTCTAGTTCCTAGCTAATTTACATATGCAGTGGACATTTTAATATGCTCCCTATGAAAGCCAACCTTTTCCTTAGTGCAGGCAGCCTCAACTCACGGAAATACGAATAATGGGCAAGGTCAGCATATTAGTGTTGGCAAATGGGTATTGTATTACAGCTAATAGTTTTAGTGCAGCAGCAGAGGTATGTAAATAGAATAGAATCTTTATGGTCCCATAACATTAACATCGTGAGCCTAAGCTGGTAAACTGGTGACTCGTCAAGTTATATATAAAACAAGAATTAAAATAAAAGAGAAAACTAATTTTAATTTATAAATAGAATACAGGGTACTATTTATGAAATATAAATTGTTAGTTACAAGTAATGCAAAGTTTGGTAGTACTTAAAGTACTTTGTCATCCATGAATTCTTGTACGGAGTAATATGTCTTAACTAATAACGATTCTTTTACACTTATATTTAACAATTATGATGCCTTTATCTTTTGTATCTTTGAGGCAATTTATTATATATCTTTATACTGGTATAATAGGGTGTTTTTTAGTTCAGAAATGGCAACGTTCTAAGGTTCTGATATCACAAATCTTATTCTGCTATGGGCTCTCTTTCTACCTCTGTTGACCATTTTCATCCGCTTCCACATGTCCGACATCGGGCAAAAAGGTGTGATGTCATAATGCATCGAATTAAGGCTGCCTGCTTTAGCGTATAGAGTTGAGGTGAGAGGTAAATTAACCAATTTTTGCTTGCATATTTACAGATTGGAATCAATAAAACTAGGGACCACTTAAAGTAATTTCAGCTTAGTTGCAGTACCAGAATGTTTTTGAAGTCTGTATTTATGGTTTAAAGCAGATACTATTAGAAAAATCTGCAACACAAAGTATGTATAAACCATTATGCTTCAACATTGAATTTGTTTGTTAGATAGTCAACATGAAAAATTCCATGCCATGGCCGGGATTTGAACTACAGATCCCCTGGTTTACATCCAGTCGCTCTAACCATTGAGCTACCATGGTCAACTTGCCATCATGACATTAAATTCTCCATTTGACTCATATATTTCCCCAGTAGACCATATTAAAACTATCTATCGAAAACCTTAGCCTATATATGGCTAGTATGAAGAAATGATTAATTTCCATCAATTGTTTATTGTGCTTACTTATATTCTGATGGCCATGAAATTAAGTCAGTGTACACCAAAAGTTATCTGATATTCAGTACTTAGGTTAAGGGAAAGTGATAAAATCTGTAGAGGCAACTTGCATTGTCATCAGTCAACAGATAACTGGCAGGCTTGTTATCTCTTTTACTAAGCAGGATTTCCTAGAATACTGCTACAAGCAACCTCAGCATTGTTTTGAACATTTTTGTATTTAGAGACATATTCACATTCTTTAAGAAGTAAATGTAATTAGGGTTTATTCTGAGATATTATTCCAATCCTTAGTTGATTTCATTTGTGATTTGTGAATGAAGTTCTGCAAAAAGAAGTGAGTTTTTACCTAAAAGTGGGATCTTTCTTTGTAATATTCCTTCACAGTAATTCTGTCCTCTCTTAGATATTTTATTTATGTAAAGAGTTTTAAAAAATTCAGTCATCCTCAAATACAAATTGCAGTCTTATACTTATCAGTCATATAACAGCTTACAGACTAACAGCAGATAAATAACAAAATATTTATGAAGAAATTAGCTCTCAGTATTATTAGGACATGTTGATTTTAAAAAAATGGTGTTTAATTTTGTGCTTAAATTGTTTAACGATTTTCTCAGGTAGTGTATTTACTGCATTCAACACCTTGGAAAGGCAGTAGAAAATCTTATGCATGTAAAAACAAAGAAAAAAGACTCATACACACAGATAATTATATTAAGAACAACAGTTTCAACCCAAAACAACACCAACATGCCATTTTCAACAGTTTAATCTTTTGGATGATCAACTTTCCACTAAACAGAGAAGATTATCAAGAAGAATACCTACACATAAAAAAAGTAGCTATATCCAACGGTTTCAACCCAAATTTAGTAGACAAAACAGTTAACAGACTCAACAAAGCTAAGAAAATAAAAGAAACCACCACCCTAGAACCTACAGGAGAAAAAGAGAAAAAACTTTTTAAAAAATTCACCTTCCACCCATCAGCCTATAACAAATTCCAAAAAATCTTCTCAAAACACAACATAACTCTTGCACCTCAAAATAGGTTTAATATCAGAAATTTGTTAAAAGGCCCTCCCAAAAGTTCAATCACTACCAAAGAAAAACCAGGAATCTATGAGATCAAATGTGAAACTTGCCCTAAAATTTATATAGGAAAAACAAAAATCAGCAGTGGCTTTTCATTTTTTGAATACTAGACATGACATCAATTTGGAAACATCTCTAATAAAATACGTTAATCACCCCATAGACCTTTCCTTATGGGAAAAGATCTTCATTAACAAAAATCGTCATAGAGTCATGAATTTTGAAACTCCACCACCGGACATCTTTGACAAGTACATCACGCCATCTATTGACAATACGGAGAAAGAAGAAACCACTACAACTTACACTAATCGAGTATCAGCTGAGGATAGGAGCAAGAGCTCTTGAAACATGTCCTGTGAATAAACAGTGTGAGTGAAGCAATGTGTCAATATATTCTCGATTCACTTTTGTACTAAAGAAAAAAGAATTGAAAGCACATTGCAACATAAGAGCAGACCTTATTGCTCAAGCTTTACTTTTATTTAACTATACTTATATTTGACAAGGGAGCGGGTTTAAGGAAATTGATTACATTTAATGTAAGAAAACATATAATTTTAAGAAAATTGTGTTAAGTGCAGAAAATAATATAAAATTATTGTTTAATGCAAGTTAATTTTATTCCAATTGTTCCCTCCAGAAATCCTTAAAATCACTTAGTAATTTCACATGTGTAATAATATTTAAAATGAAACAACCAGCTGCATATGTAGTGAACATAAATATTTGATAGTAATATGCAGAACATTAATGGAAAATTCATCTTGTGTTACTGCTGATAGTTGAAAGGTTTTTGATAGTTTATTTTGAATGATTATTGATTCTGCAATGTTTTATTTGCAGATTCGGCAACTTCCAGAGTCTGTTATTGTGGAAACTACAGAGTATAAGTGTTTACAGTCACAATTCTCAGTTTTATACAACGAATCGATGCAGCTGAAGACACAGCTAGATGAAGCTCGTCAACAACTTCAGAGCAGCAAAAATGCTCATCTGCGCCACATAGAAATGATGGAGGTACAAAGATGACAAATTATCTTTTAGTCTTTATATGTGTAATATACAAAGATTGACATTTAGTTTTTGCCTCAGTTTATTCAAATATGAGTGTTGCAGTGTTACACATTTTTATTATGGTAAAAAGTTGTGTAATTGATGCTTAAAAAAACTATTTGTAATCAGTTTTTTGACATTTTGTTACTTAAATTTTTATTTATTGAGGGACTAGCTTCGGAAGCTGTTGCCTCTATCTTCAACCTCTTTCCGACTAATGTCTGTGTCATCTGCTCTCTTCTCTCTGGCACTGGAACTATGAACTGCTTTGTCAAATTATATACTGGTGGGATTTCAAAGTTCATTACTCTGCCCTTATTTTCCCATATGAATATGTTCTCCCATGCTGCCAGTTTATTTTGGTTTATCACCCCTTTTAGTAACTTTGGATTTGGATCATTGTCATGATTTTCGTTCCAAAAATGAAATGTTAACTGCTGACTTAACTTCTTGTTTCATTTTGATGTTTCTAAAGTGCTCTGTGACTCTGCTTTTTAGGTTTCTTTAGTTTGACCTATATAATTTTTCACAATTCTTATAACTTATTTGGTATATTCCAGATCTGTTAATTGATGGAATTTCATCTTTTGTTTTTGAATTTAGCAATTTTAAAACTGAGTATCTATTAGTAGGTGCCAAGATGATATTTTGTTCCTTAAAGATCTTTTCGACTTTATTAAATGTTTTTGGATGGTATGTGAATGCACTGAATATGCTGTTGCTTCCTTATTGGTTTTTCTTTAGTTCAGCCTTTTTAATTTTCACCAGACTTTTGTAGTATCCATTTTCTTTTGATGTGTGGAGTATGGTTTTTTGTTCTCTAAAGTATTCTGCTTTATCCATGGTTATGTTTACTACTCTTTGTGTAAGACTGTTTATTATTGCATATTTATGTATAACTGGGTTGTGGCTATGATTTTTTGTGTAATTTTCTGACTGTGTTGGTATTTTTGTGTCATTCCTAACATGTTTATAAACTTCAGTTATAAATTTCTTTTATGTAACAAAATTATACTTCATATCTGCAAAAATATTAGAGCATTGTTGTATGCTGCAATAGCCTCTTCATTTGATGAAAAATGCTGCTTGTATTCTTTCCTTCATCTTTGGGAACTGGAAGAAGTCACATGAAACCAGGTCAAGCTAATAGGGTGAGTGTGATAAACTTGCACTGTTTTATTAACTTTAAAGAGAGTCGATTAAAGACACTAGACAACACTTTTAAATTTTTCCGGAACATGTTTCTGAGGCTTTGCCTCTATCATCGGCCGGCTCTCGACTCAAGTCGAGAGATAGAGGCAAAGCCTCAGAAACATGTTCCGGAAAAAATTAAAAGTAAGTGTTTGTGAATAAACAGTGTGAGTGAAGCAATGTGTCAATATATTCTCGATTCAATTTTGTACTTAATATCAGATGCTCAACTCCGTGTTAAAAACTGAAGACGCATAGGGTGCTCTTTCCTAAATCTTTAGACCCCGGCGACCTTGGAAACTACGGCCGGTGAGGCCGGTAATGTAGTACGCTTCTATTGCGACCAAGCTATGGTGCATTTACTTCCCCTTCCCTTCGGCTCCCATTTTCACTGACTGGTGGAATCCAACTTCTTTCGAAATAACTTCTCGTCACACATGAATAGTTTACGGCACATATCAACTATTTCATATTAGGATAATACGCGTCAAATACGCTGAGGAAATGTGCGATAAACTATTCATCAGTGTGCGAAATGTGACTTCGAAAGAAGTTGTCCAATTTGTGAAAAAAATTGGAAGAAAGTATTTTAAAAGCTCAATAGTAGATACATTATTTTCAGCACAAGTATACTAAAGTATATTCAGAGAAAAACATGAAATTTGTGATCGATTCATATAAGATTAATAATGTCAAATTAGTACAGAAGTCAGTATTAGCAACTGGTGACATAAATTTCATAAATGGCACTATTTTATATACTTCTAATCACTTTGGTTGAATTAACATTCACAAGTGCAGAATAAATTATGAAAAATAATAATTACATTAAAGCTGTATCATTCATTTAAAATTGTCCTAAGCTTAACTCTGTCTTCACAACACAAGAATATTACAGCGTTGAATTTTTAAATGCTTCAATGGCATGCATATGCACAGTAATGAATGCTGAAGAAGAAAATGTGCAGTTTTAAAAGTAAAATTTAATGCACAGTGTATCTTCCAATAAGAGATTATTTCATGTAGTTATCTGACTGTGAAATATAATTTGCTTAATGTGCAGAGCAATTGTTTGGATAAATGGCTTGCTTTAACTTGATAAGACTTTAAGCAATGTACTTTATGACTAAGATGGCAAATGGAGCACTCTGCATAGTGTAAACCTCTCAGTCCATGACATACAACTGAATGTGTGTCAAATAAATAACTCAATGAAAGATTACACTGTGAACTATTAATGCTGTTTGTAGTTTTAGTTAAGAAGTGAAAGTGATGGAACTGTGTGTTTGAGTAGTTAATAGAAAATAATTTAGTAATGTAATTTATTTGCTCACACATCTAACCATTATTTCTTTTGACAGTCCATAATTCCCTTATGTGTTCACTACAAAGAAACAAGAAGTGCATTATATAGCAAAATAATGTGCAGTTTTATCTACTTTTCAAAATTATTATGTGGCTTCGCATCACTGCATGTAACGAATGGCTCATATATTAGGTTAAACATCTTTTTCCCATGCCAAAGATTGAGATTTTCATTCCAACTTAGAACAATGAGAGGATGTTTAACAGTGTAGTTTCATGTGACATGTAACATTTCTGTAGGTCACGCTAGAAACGTTATATCACCCTTAAAATGGTTAGCATTACAGAAATTGTGTACCAATATTACTCATAAATGGTGGCAAGTACATGTTGAGAACAGAAATACTACAGAATACATAAATGCTGTGCAAATATCACTTTAACTTGTTATTTTTCTGAACCCATTTGTGTGTGTGTGTGTGTGTGTGTGTGTGTGTGTGTGTGTGTGTGTGTGTGTGTGTGTGCGTGCGTGCGTGCGTGCGTGCGTGCGTGTGTGTTAACAAGGAAGAGGATTTATAACCTATTATTTATTGTGAAGCTTTACTAATTTGAGATCAAGCCACACTGTGTTTAGGTCCTAGCTAGCTGACATTGTGCATGTTTTAAGAATAACTGGAATATTATAAATAAAATTAAAAGTGGCATATAATGATGATTACACAGTGACATTTTAATCATTTCTTGCAATGCACAATTACAACTAAAAACTTGTAAATCTTTTTCAAATAAATTCTAATCCCATCAGATCTCTTCAAAGATGGTTATTCAGGTAAATAATTTAGTGTAGTGTGTACAATAATATTGCATAGTGACTACTGCATTAAACAATATAGAACAAATTAGGTTTATGGAATCTCAGATCATACTTTTAATTGCTGTTAAAAGCTGTGACATTCTTGATCAATGATGTAGATATACACTGATGAGTAAGGTTAAGAGAACTTAATTCTTCAAAATACTTATCATTGAAATTTAAAGAAAAAGTTTATAAAATTCATATCAAGCATCTTGCCCAAATATTTTAATTTAAGCCACCTAGATTATATGTAAACACAGATGATGCTAATTTTGGTATATCTGAAAATTCACAGCTATTTTTTCAGTAATTTAAACTGGATATTACTTACCTTACATGGACTTATATATGACTTATATATTTTAAATTTAAAACTACAAGTACAAACACAAAAACTAATACACCCAATCAACTGTCTAAAATAACTTCACTTTTCACTTTTCCTTGTTGGCCACAGTATTCCTCAAAGTTTTTGTTAAATTTTCCAGTGATATGAAATGAAACTCAAACTTTCAGAAATATTTGATATGCCACATTAAATTGCTGTATACGCGGGAAAGAATGCTTTGTGCTACATTACTAAAGCTCCTGAAGATCACTGCATATCACCAAGATACAAGAAACATACAAGAAACATACACAATATCCAATAATCCTGCACTCTGATTTCTGCCATCGTATTCCTGGTAGCCTGAGATGATGGATGACCCCTGAAAGACAAAAAACAGAAAATCCCATTATTGCAGTAATAAAGTAACAAGGTTAATGAACCTAATGCTTTTGTATGTAAAACAATACACTTTTTCCATTATAAGGTGCTACATTAATCTAGAGAATTTAACTATGCATGAATATGTATTAAGGCACATTTCAGGTTATGTCATATTAATTGTCGGTATTTAGCTACATGCTAAATCTTACTTACCAGTAGGTCTTTGTGAAAATCTATTCTCGTTCTTCCTGCTGCCCATACGTCCTCGTAGTTCTTTCAAATTTTTACAATTTCACAAATCGATGAAAATTGTATTCAGAACTTAATTTGGCTTGGCCTCCTTGTTGTTAAAGCTTTAATTCAAATATTTACAGGTTAGCCAATGTTGTGTCTTATTCATGTCGTACATTGAGCTCAAATAAGGTCGATAATAGGCCAATAATATTACGCAAATTACTTCGTAAGTAGTAAAATAATACAATAACTATTAAATTTTGAACTAAGCAGAAGTTATTTTATATATTAGTTAGTATGCAACACGGCAGCCAAAATAATTATATTGGCACATGTAGCTCTCCAAAATGTATCTTTAGACCCCGGGTGTTACGCGAACCTTAATGTGTCTCCTGGTTTTCTATCTGAGTTAACAGGCCCTGGGCCCAAATGATCATGAATGATGATCTGCAATACATTCAGGCCAATATGTAGGTCTCCTCAGTGTTACAAAGTGTGAAATGAGGATCATCTTTAATCTTTTTTCCTAACAGGATGTTTTCTTGAGTTACTGTTATTACTGTGTATCAGGGACAAGGTTCATATTCAAGAGAGTGACAGCCCCTTGAAAATTTGGGAAACCAATTTTCAACAGTGGCATATTTCCAACATGTATATTAATGCCCGATTTCACCAACAAATGTTAAGACTTAACATGAGTTTAGCAATAGTTAAAACAAAAATTGCATTTCACCAACAAGTGTTAGTGTAACACTCGTGTTAAATCTCATGTTAAACTAACAAGCCGAATTTCTAATGTTAAGTCCTTAACAATTGTAAATAGTCAAGATGGCGAGCATGAACTCAGCTGTTGATGTCGATTTGCTATATTTAAGACTGTCTAAATGGCATTCATAATAGAGTACGACCTATGAGGAGAAATTTTTTTGAGGAACTATCCGAAGAAAATTGTTTTACGGAGGTATAGACTGTCAAAACATGTTGCTATGAAGTTTACTGCAGAAGGAATATGGAATATGGCGATCTCGCCTTTGCTTCAAGTATCAATACCTTTGCGATTTTATAATTCACTGAATTATGTGGATAATACATTGTCCACCTCCCGTCTTGAAACGTTCAAGTCACTTGTCCTTCGCACCTCGTTTTAAATTTACGTAATAATGAGTTAGAATATACATCGAAAGGAATATGCCGGTCTCGCCTTTGCTTCAAGTATTAATAACTTTGCGATTTTATAATTCACTGAATTATGTGGATAATACATTGTTCACCTCCGGTCTTGAAACGTTTAAGGCACTAGTTCTTCGCACCTCGTTTTAAATTTACGTAATAATGACAAGTTGTATGGTGCTTGTAGTAGTGACACATGCATTTGAATTTAATTTGTATCCAATATTTTCCCCGCGACATCTTTCTCTTTTACATTCACTGCATCCGTCCTCTTATTTTCCACGATATCCTTACACTTCGTCACCATTTCAATTAACAATTTTTCCGTCAAGAAATTTGTCTCACAGCTTGATTTATGATTTTGTTCATCCGCCATTTGTGCAGACGAAAATGAAAACAAAAGCGCATCGGAGTACGTTCAGAAAATCATCCATAGCCTTCTATAACTGTGATATTTACAAGTTTCTTGGCGTTAACACAGGTTTGTTAACATTTTAAGAAAACAGGTAGGTGAAATGCAAGAAATTTAACATTAGTTTTAGCGCTGTGACAATTGTTACGTTACATTTGTTAAGCTCGACTTTAACATCTGTTGGTGAAATCGGGCATAAGAGTAGTAGCATTTAATTTTGTTATTGTTGTTTTTTGTTGTTTTTGTCATGATGTCAGTGAATGCCTGCCATAGGAGAATTGAGTTAGTCAAACCATTTCTTCACTTTTGTACTTGCCTCTGTAGTGTAGATGGTAGCCTCATGTTCAAGAGGCCCCAGTTCGAATCTCAGTCAGGGTGAGTTATCTTAATGTTTTTTACAGGGTTTTCTGTTACCCTAAAAAACGAATGTCAGGTAACTCTAAGCTCCATGGACCCTGCATTCATTTGAGCATCATTTCAGCCATTTAGTTCATTGATATGACTTAACATTGGAGGACATACTTTTTTTTAAAAAAAAGTCTGTAGTGACTCGACTCTCTTCGGCTTGTTATGCTACAGTAGATAGAAACAAGGTTTTGTAAGAGTAGTTTGCAGTAGCTGTGTACAATTTATAGTGGGTGCAAAAGGTCAAATGAATGTAACAATTTTTACTTTCCCCCTCCCTTAATCTAACCAAATTCCAGTGATTAATTGTGAATTGATTTAAGACAGGCAATCTAAATAGAGTTTTGCATTTATCATAATTAAAGAATTGTTGTACTGACTGACCACTTGAATTTCTCATAATTTATTACAAAGTAGGTACAGTTAAATAGTGACATATTTTGAGTTACTATACCAGGTGCCACTCTCCCTCTCTCTCACCATTAACGATTGTTACATGCTACTAAATGGAAGTGTGCAGCTTGTTTTTTGCAATGACTCAGAAATTATACATTTTTATGATGGCTGCACTGTTACTGTGGGATTCAGTTTTGAAAGTTAGAGGTTTGAAAGCATCTGTTGTAGCTGTATAGTATATCTCTTGAATAAGTAGAAACATTTCGTTAAAATCTTTGCCTCGCATTAAATGTAATAACATTTGTACATTATTCATATTTTGCATTACAGAGTGAAGAATTGATGGCACAGAAAAAACTGAGGACTGAAGTGATACAGTTAGAGGATGTCTTAGCTCAGTTGCGGAAAGAATATGAGATGCTACGAATTGAATTTGAACAAAATCTTGCAGCCAATGAACAGACTGGCCCCATCAATAGAGAAATGAGGCATCTCATAACCTCTTTGCAAAATCATAATCAACAATTGAAAGGTGAAGTGCATCGTTACAAAAGGAAGTACAAAGAAGCTAATGCAGAAATACCAAAGGTAAGTTAATTAGCACATGTTTGTTTGGAATGTTTAATTTTTTTTTAAATTAATGTACTGAAAGTTGCTGGTATGTATGTAGCACAAATATACAGGCTTATCATAAATACGGTCACAAACTTTTGACAATAACTGTCCATTCACTCATCCAAATCAGCAACGTTTGTTGGTGCAAAGAGAGAAGTAAGTGCTTCTTCAGCTTTAACAGTAAAAGGGGATGAGTGATTATGGCAGATGCCAAATTTAATGGTAGCTGAATGTTGACCACTGGCAGCAAAGTGCAACTAGCCATATGTCAAAGGGCAGGGAGAAGCTATAGGCAGTAACAAGACGAAATGAAAACACTTTATAGGGTATTACTGTAGCTGTCAAGTAAACATAAACAAACTTTGGTTGGATGTTGTGTTAACTAGCAACTCCTGCCAACCGCCATTAAATTTTGCATCTGCCATAGTGCTCATATTGGAACGGGGTCAATAAGAGGATCAGGTGACCGTTATAACACATTATTAGTTAGGTTTTTCATAGTGACCTGCATTCAACTTGTCAGCTGCAGCTATCTCAGTTTGAAGAACAACCTGGAGGTGAGAACATCAAATATAGCAAAGGTCACCTACATTGGTGAATTAGAGCAACAGAAGTAAGTTAAAAGAGAAGTGGATATGAAGTGCTAGGCAAAATCTGTTCACAAACAAAAACACTTTTATTATAGTCGAGGGTTACACCTCTCAGAATAACATTCTATGCTAGAGGTTCATAGAAAGCTGCTGATGAGAAGGCTCTGAGAGTCCAGAGGGGTCAGTAATCACTTAATTATGGTGCGGTGGAGTGTTAGCTATGAAGGTATCAGCAAGTTCCACTTACGTGAAAACATGAGTGTGTTGAGTGACAATTTTGCTAGTTAAATATCTTAACATTACCCTCTTTTAGTGAAGGAACTAAAGCTTTTAGCAAGATTTGGCACCATTACATAACTAATGGAGAGCCCAGCAATTGCTCACCTTAATGCTCCTGATTTCATTTCATTTCTGATCACCAATCTGCCAGTCCAGACCTATATTCTCTTAACTACAAATTGTGTTCTGAACTTCTTACAAAGGAAACACACACAATCAAAATTTTACTGTATTGGAACACCACAGTGAGGCGAAACATATATTAAACTATTGGTGAGCCATATTTTTTACACATCAGCTTCACTTATGTACCTGTATTGAGGACTCTCAGCATATAAAACTCATTAGACCTGGTGGAAAAAATCCAACATTTTGAACTAAAACCTCAAGACACTTAAGTATCCTTTAATGTCCACTCCCTCTTCCCTAGCATCCCAATAGACAAATGCATGATTCAACTGAAGAAATGGCTAACCTCTATAAACCTAGATACAGTAGAAGAATATTTGGCAATGACAGAAATATGTATCCATCAAAATTATTTTGTATTCACTGGAAAGTATTACAGATTTCAGGACTGGAAATGGGAAGTCTCCTATCACCATTTTAAGCCAATGTATACATGAGCTTTTTCAAAATACATATAACTAAAGCCTTTCCTCACATTTTTAAAACATGGTTCAGATAGGTAGACGACATATTTGCAATAGTATATTCAAACAAATAGGTGATGCTTTGAAATTGCTCAACCTTCAAGAACCCAGCATACAATTCACAGTAGAAATTGAAGAGGACTGTACTCTACCTTTCTTGTACCTTAAAAAAGAAAATGAAAAACTGGAATTTAGTATACACAGAAAAGCAACACACAGAGATAATTACATCAAAGCAAAGAGTTTCAACCCAATACCACACCAACATGCTACCATCAACAGTCTCACACACAGATTAGTTAACCTATTCCTCAGCCAGCAAGAATATAAAAAAGAATACCATCAAATCTTAAAAACTATAATTGAAAATGGATATAGAGAAAGCCTTGCAGACAAAAAATTAAAATCATTCAAACTCCACAGCTCTTTCACCAGTGAAACATGAAATTAGATTTGCTATATTTACATACCACCCCTGAGCCACAAAAAATTTCCAAAAAATATTCAAGGAATATAACATAGCACGGGCACCAAAAAACAATTTCAACATTAAAAACCTACTTAACAGCAACAATATAGATAAAACCAGAAGAAAAATCAGGCATTTACAAGATAAAGTGTAAAGACTGAAAAAATATACATAGGGAAGATATAAAAAACATGAGATTTAAGATAGCACCAATTTGCTGAAATACGTACAAAAACATAGGAGTTCATCATCTGGTAGAAAATATAGAAAAGCATAAACACCAACTAATGAACTTTGAAATCCCGCCAGAAGACAACCCCACATTTAAATTCATCACAAAATCAACAGATGGCAGCAGCAACTCCAGAACTACCAACACCACTGGATCAAGCTTTAGTTGCAATAGAGCTGATGATGCGAACAATAGTTTGCGAGACATGTCCTCAATATAGGTACATAAGTGAAGCTGATATGTAAAAAATACGACTCACCTATAATTTTATACACATTATAATATCAACATTCTGAAGGGCTGTTATGCAGGCAAACTTTTCTCTGGAAGTACTACTTAGTTTGATAGAAGGGTGGCCACAGATGTTTAGGGACTGATTACTGCTGAGTGATTTTTATTGATTACATATATAACATATGGGTAGTAAAATATGTCAACTTTTGTAAATTTGTGGCATTTATACTTATGTAGCAGTATTTATGGTAAGATTGTGCAATGAACTGGATTGATTTATTTGACTACTGACTATTTTCAAAATATGATACTGCCCTCTGAAATTGACCCAGTTCACTTACTTGACAGCTATCAGGTATTTCGCATTGTGTCATACAAAGATTGCAACTAGTCTGATTTATATATACAGTGGAATCTCATTACTTCGCTTCTCAGTAACACATTTTGCCATATATGTGAAATTATAAAGGTCTCAGTCACAAATATACAAAATGCTAAAAATGTTTAACTTGCTTTCATGCTCCTGCTTAGTGTGTTGGAAGTGTTATGTCATTCCCTGTTTTGATTACTCATTGCAGCCGGCATGGGAACCAATAGCTAATGACATGCATGCGTCTGTGTGGCGCAATTTGTATGGATGGGATGGAAAGTGCTTTGGCTTGGCATGTTGAATGCTAATGATAGTTTCTGGTGTTGACTAAGTATAAATATATTGTATTTTAGTTTTGTACTATGTTACAATGGAGAAAGAAAGTGTGGCAACTAACAAACAGTGAAACACAAAAAGTCCATCAATAAGTATATTGCAATCCAAATTGAAATTGAATTTTTATTATTTATGGATACTCTTTCTACTGCTGTGTTTCTCAATGTCCCATTCTATACTGGGCATGAAAGAATTTTTAATATTGCCACAGAGACCATCTTATAAGGCTTGAAGTACTTTTATCTCCTATAAGTCTACATGAGACCACCAGTTTTAGTTCCCTTCCAAAGGAAGCGTGCTAAGGATTTTTTGCCTGAAAATTGCAATTCAAATATGAAATATGTGGTTATAGTGCAGAAGTTAAATCATTTCTCTATTAATCATAAAAGCAATTGGACAATAGAGCAAGCTTCATCCACTCCCACTATATAACTCATATTAAATATATATAACTCATATTAAATGGTAGTTGTGATCTTATAAAGTTAAGAGCAATATCTAATATTAATAATAATTTTGGCAGAGTAAAATATAAAGCAATTAAGGATTCCAAACAAATAAGAAATTATAACAAATTAAATGATGACTGCAGAATGTATTGTCATGCAAAATATGAGTCAAGTATTAGCAAAATAACAGATATAAATGACTTGAGTATAGTGTATCATAATGTACAGTCCCTTGGCAATAAGCTTCTTGAAATTGAAATTTTCTTAAACTCAATGGAAAATATTCAGGTATGTTGTTTTACAGAACATTGGATTAAAAAAACCTGCATTAGCCTAGATTCGCATATCTTTTCAAACTTTATAGTTGCAGACTTGTTCTGTAGAGAAAACTACACACATGGGGGTACCATGATTGCAGTAAAAAAAGGAATCAAATATAAGAGGTATTTAAAAACCAATATGCTAAATGAAGAACTGATATTTGAACACTCTATAATTGATATACAGGAACTAAAATTATTTATTGTATGTATCTATCGCTCTCCAAATGGGTGTTATGCTACTTTCCTAGATAAACTTGAGAGTTTGATTAATACACTCCAAAAACACTCTCGACAAATCTTTATATGTGGAGACTTTAATGTTGACTTCTTAAAAGACAACCCATCAGTACATGAATTAAAAAACTTACTAGCATTGTTCAATCTCTCAAATGTAATTAGTAACCCCACAAGATTAACTTTACAGTCAAATACGGCAATTGATGTTATAATTCTAGACAAATCTATCATTACTGTCAAGCTGGAGAATATTAACACTGGTTACTCAGATCATAATGCTATTGTATCCAATTTAACAAACTTTAGGACTAATAATGCTAAAATAACTCCCCAAACATGTTATAAAAGGGTATTTTCTACTGCAAATATTCAATATTTCAATACGCTCTTAAACCTTGAAGACTGGACTGATGTCTACAATGAAAAAAGAATAGATGAAAAATTGCAAAAGTTTTTACTGACATTTTTGCATAATTTTAATACAGCTTTTCCTTATACAGTTGTTAAACAGAAGCAAACTAGTAAAAGGAAGAAATGGATAACAAAGGGAATTATTATCTCTAGCAAAAGAAAACGCTATCTAAATCAGTTGAGTAAAGTAAACAAAACTGAAGCATTTATAGAATATCATAAGAAGTATAAGCAAATATATAATAAGGTAATAAAAGCTGCAAAAAAGCAATATATAGATACTTGCATTTCAAATTCGTCGAATAAAAATAAGACTATCTGGAATATAGTAAAAAATGAAAGCACTAACAACATGGTCAGAACTAGAGACAAAATTACTTTAATAGTTGATAATACATAATTAGATAATCCTGCTGAGGTATCAAATATCCTTAATAAACACTTTATTAGTGTTGCTGATAGAGTACCTTTGACTCATCCCAATATAACAAATACTCCTATCAAATTAATCAGAAACGATAAAAGTGTATTTCTCAAACCAGTAACTTCTGAGGAGATTCTTAAAATAATACATTCAAAAAAGAACACATTCTCTGCTGGATTTGATGATGTACCAGAGTGTATAATCAAATCTTGCAAAGAATATATAGTAGCACCATTAATGGATATATGTAATTGTTCTATATCAACAGGCAAATTTCCTAATGTCTTAAAATTAATAAAAGTTGTACCAGTATTTAAGAAGGGAGATACAAAAAATGTTGATAATTATAGACCTATCTCAGTTCAATCGGGGTTTTCAAAAATCTTGGAAACTGTTATGTTCAACAGGATATCTCCTTTTCTTGAAAAATATGTATTCAGTGATAAACAAAATGGATTTAGGAAAAATAAATCAATTTCTAATGCACTATACTCCTTTATGAAACAAACATTAGAAGGGTTTGATGCAAATAATTATACTATTGGGATTTTTATGGATTTGTCTAAGGCATTTGATCTGGTTGACCATAATATTCTATTATCCAAACTTGAAGCCTATGGTATAAGAGGGGTATCTCATGATTGGTTTGAATCCTACCTTGAGGGTAGAAGACAGTATACTGTAGTTAATAATGAATTAAATGGTCATAATATTAATTCCAATATTGAAATTGTGAGATGTGGGGTTCCACAGGGTTCTATCCTGGGACCACTGCTTTTTCTAGTATATATTAATGACCTTCCACTTAATATTCCCCATGCAGAAACTATTCTATATGCTGACGACACTAATATAATTATCAAAGGCTGCAATAATTCTGAATTGCAACATTATGCTAATACTGTGATGACAAATATGATGCATTGGCTAACTAATAATAAATTACTACTTAATATTAAAAAGACACAAAGTATGCATATTTCACTATCAAATAGAAATGAAGCTAATATAGCTCCTGTAATCGCTTTTGGCAATGAGGTAATACAATATACCAATGAAACAAAATTTTTGGGGGTAATTATTGACAAATTTTTAACCTGGAAGCCGCATATTCAGTATATTACTGCAAAAATTAATAAAGCCCACTACATAATATCAGTGCTAAGGAAAATTTGTAATACACAAACATTAATGCTGATTTACTATTCATATGTGCAGTCTTATCTTGCATATGGTATCTTTATCTGGGGATCAGCTACCGAAATAAAAGATTTATTTGTAACACAAAAGAAAATAATAAGAAGAATGTTTAATCTAAGCAAAAGGACTCATTGTATGAAATATTTTAAGGAAAATAATATACTAACTCTGCCATGTCTGTATATCTTAGAAACCGTATGCTTTATAAACAACAACATACAATATTTTCAAACAAATAACACTATTCATGAACATTATACTAGGAATGGTGCTAAATTACATATACTGGGATCAAGATCAAATAAAAAACTTAACTCAGTACTTCATAAAGGGGTTCACATGTATAACTTAATCTTAAAGAAAATCGAAAACAATGATAAGAAAAGATTCAGAAGAGATGTGAAATCATTTTTAATAAATCAGTGCTTCTATAGTACTCAAGAGTTCTTTGAATATTTTAGGTACCAGATTAAGTAGAGTAAATGATTACATAAGAATAATTTTATGATACTAATGGTTGACAATTCATGTAAGTTTTCTGTATTTGTTGACATTGATACAATTTAATCTGATTATTGCATGTAGAATTAATTCTGTATTTTCTGAATTTCTAGTTTGTATTGTTTGTACTGTATCTTGAAAAAGCAAATATTTCTGTACAGAAATTAAATGCTAAATAAATAAATAAATAAATAAATAAATAAAGTATAAATGTGCACCTGTCAGGGTTTCCATATTCAAGAGCTCTGACAGTGGAAACCGCGGATTACCATCACCCTGAAGAGGCCAGGTGCATTGCTTAGTAAAATGTTGATATCTTCTATGCATTCTAAACCATAGATTACATGCCCAGGAAATAAAAGTATATTTCCTATCACTAAGGACTAGGTTACAATGAAGCACAAATAAAAAGTATGTTTATTCATCTTGATGACAATCATGAAAGCCTAAATTTATATGTTACAATATTTACAATATATTATTACAACAAAATTATGATGTTAAACAAAAGTTGGCTGAAATGGTCATGCCAAGTACATAAGTTTTTTGTCAAATTACACTATTAGAAACTAATCCTATTTACAATATAATTGTTAATATACTAAATGTATATTAAACAATGTTATGAACTAAGTTCATGCATTATTTACAATTTAGTTTATAAATACATTAATAAAACGGTAATTAATTGAGAAGTTAATTAACATGTGACAAAGCAAATTTAGTTATCTACTCCATGTGAAAATAGTGGCATTCATAGAATTCTGCTATTCATATATGTACATCATTTTATTTTATAGCCATTTATCCAGAAATGTTTTGGATTTATGAATGGGTAGTGAGATGTGATCTGAAAGTATATTATAGATAGATATATAATTTATTCATCTTGTAAATCATACATTGTACATGAGTACTATGACGCGTCAAGTTGTGAATTTACAGTGCAATTAAGTATACTTGTAAATTAACAAGTCACATCCAATAAGGACAAGTCAGTGTTTGTACAAAATAATGTTTTATAAAGATATCTCAAGAATTTTATAATATACACAATTAATTCAGAAATGTAACGTATGCAATCATAGACATTTATGACTAATGCGTGTTTGACCATCTTGAAAAAGCTAAATCTTAATGCTGAGTTATTTTGTATTGTGCAACTGTGTCTTGTATGTTTGTCATATTTTTGTGAATGTGAACCCAGAGAAGGTTAGCTGCACTGGAGTCATTAGGGTAAATCACTGTCTAAATACCATGCATTTCATTAAGGCTACCTGGGATTCTGTAACACAACATACAATTTGGAACTAGTTTAATAAACATGGGTTTTGTTGGTGATGATATCACACTAGAAGAAGAGTTTACAAGAATGAAGAATGGTGCCAAATAAATGATGGCATCTCTTTTGAAATATATGTAAACATTGACAAAATAAATTCCAATGTGTGAAACTGTGACAGTAGATGAACAGGGGACGGAAGAAATTTCAGTAGGAATTAAAAGTGACAATGAGCCAAATCCTGAGCAAGTGATTGAAGCAAGACATATTTGGTGCATATGTGTGTAGTTTTGAAGTTAATGACAATGAAATGACTTAAGGCCTGGATTTGTATGTAATTTTTTTCTTTTCTTAATTTGTACATACCTAAAATGAAGTTTAATATCCTGATTTAGGTACCAAAAATATATTTTCAAAATTTGATTTCACATAAAAATGCACATTTTAGTACTTTTTGCATATTATATAAATATTAAATTTAAAGGGAGTCGATTAATGACACTAAACAACACTTACTATAGTTAGCAGTATAACGTCAAAAACACCTATAAAGTTATATTTATTTATTTATTTGTCAATAGACTGCAAAGCAGTTTCTGACAGTGCCAATTACAATATAAAAGTTTAAAATTATAGGATATAGAGCAAAATATAAACAGTATAAAAACATATCGAGATTTAACTGTATTGGAACACCACAGTGAAGCGAAATAATTATTAATTTTTAGTTGAGTTATATTTATTACACATCTAAAAATTAATAAGTATAAAAACATATTTACAGATCATCAACTTTGTACAACATTTATCCATTAAAAAGTATTTTAATTTGTTTTGAAATTGCTTCGTACCATTTAATGCTTTAATTGATGTTGGCACTCTATTAAATAAAATCTGTCCCATTATAAAAACATCTCTATCAGTAGATCGTTTAGAAGTACAGTCTCTAAAATAGTCATTGTTGCGTCTGGTATTATAATTGTGTATATCAGCAGTCTTCAAATTTACCTTACTTACAACAAAAAGAATTGCTTTATATACATATAGTGAGTATAGTGTGAACATTTTGTTTTGTTTGAAAATATCTACACAAGAATCAGTATTTTTTTAAGTTAAAAATTATCCTAATACACCTTTTCTGTAGAATGAATACTCTGTCCAGATGTACCCTTGGACAACTTCCCCATATTTCAATTCCATATGATAGGTATGGGAAGATAACACCATAATAAATATTTTTTAGTAGTTTGGTATCACCGATTGGCTTAAAATGTGACTACACCATTTCAATTTATTGTTCATATAAAGCCCTAGGAATTTATGGTCACTTACATCCTTTACGCTAGAGTTATCTATCTGTAGATTGATGTTAAAGTGAGTCTTATTTGTCAGGCCAATTTGCATTGATGTGGTTTTTTCCATGTTGCATTTGAGGTTGTTTTTGTCAAAATAATTTAACAAACGTTCTCCCAGAGAGCTCATATCCTGAATTAAATTCTTGTTATTTACAGCAGAGCAGATGACAGTTGTATCATCTGCATAAGATATTATACTTGCATTGTGAGTAGTAGGTAAATCATTTATATACATAATGAACAGAATTGGTCCTAAAACACTACCCTGAGGAACCCCGTATTTTAGTTTTACAAGTGGAGTAATAGATGTTTTGATAGTTTGCATTTTGGTAATTAATTTGTGTGTATTGTGTTCTACCTTTCAAGTAAGAAGTAATTAAGCTCTTGGGTATTCCTCTTATACCATAATTGTCCAATTTTTTAATAAGAATATCATGATCGACACAATCAAATGCTTTTGATAAGTCAAAAAATAAGGCTCCAACCTTTTTATTATTCTCTAACTTCATAGAAGCCTGGTGTACAAACTCTGCAACAGCAGTAATTGTTGACAGACCTTTTCTGAAGCCATGTTGGAAACCTTGAATGATGTTTTTCTTCAGAAATGATAAAAGTCTGTTTAATATTACCTTTTCAAATATTTTTGCTATTTCAGAGGTTTATGTAATGGGCCTATAGTTGTTTATATCATGTTCATCTCCTTTTTTATACATGGGTCCCACTATGCTTGTTTTGAGACAGTGAGGAAATTCACCTTTCTCTATTGAATTGTTAATAAGATACGAAATGGGCTTTGCTATGACATATTTACAATGCTTTGAAATTATGGGGCTTATTTCATCCCACCCATGTGATGATTTATTTTTTAAGTCCTGTGTGTTATAGAACACATTAAGGATACTGAACTAACAGAAGAGGACACACTAGTCTCATTTGATGTTAAATACCTGTTTCCCGGCATACCAGTAAAAGAACTCCCACCGTTGATAGAAAAATGGCTGAAATCACTTGGAATGTCATCACCTGAAATTTCAGGTTACATCGAACTAACCAAATTATGCATAGAACAAAATTTCTTTCAGTTTCAAGCAATATTTCCACCAAACTTCAGGTTTACCAATGGGCCAATCTGTACATGAGTGCATTAGAAATAATAATCACCAAAGGTTTCCCTTAGATGTTCAAACTCTACAACGATATGTAGATGATATCTTTGCAATAGTACCAAAAAAAAAAAAAAAAAACACATCAGTGATGCACTAAAACTTTTAAATATCCTAGATAAAAGCATCAAGTTCACTGTAGAAATAGAAAAAGACGAGTATTTACCATTTTTGGACCTAAAAATAATCAGAAATAAAAACATTAAACTTTGGCATTTACAGAAAATCAACACAGACAACTGCATAAAAGCTAATGGCTACAACCCAAGATCCCACAAACAGGCAATCTTCAATAGTTTAGCACACAGACTGGTCAACATACCTCTCACAGCAGAAGAATACAAAACAGAATACAACAAAATTATTGAAATAGCACAAAAAATGACTCCCAAATCATTAGTACACAAAAAAGTGAAATTAGCAAAAAAGAAGAAGCTAATAAAGGAAACCACAACCCTCTCAGCTACAGAAACTAATATGATTTTCAAAAACTTCACTTACCATCCATGGGCCTTTGATAAATTCTAAAAAGTCTTCAAAAAACAAAACATTCAACTAGCACCACTCAACCATTACTCCTTAAAAAAACCTAATTTGCTCAAACATCAAAGATGCCATTCCATCTAACAAAAAATCTGGTATATATCAAATTGAATGTTGTGTCTGTAGTCAAATTTATATTGGTAAAACCAAAAGAAATGTAGAAATAAAAACAAAGGAACACTTTAGAAACATAAAATATGAACAATTAAAAAACTCAGCAGTTGCCATGCATTTCTGGAAAAAACAAACCACAACATAAATCCAGAACCAAAACTACTAAAACATACATCAGGAAAACAAGAACGGTGCACATTTCAAAAAATAGGAACAAAGTATTCAATTTCAACATCCCCCAGAAAGATTTGTTCAGCAAGTTCCTCGAACCGCCACCAGAGGAGACCTATGATAAAATATCGCCAGCTACACCACTGAGAACCAGTTGATGTGCGGTTGACGATGGAGGCAAAGTCGCTGAAACATGTTTCGGGAAAATTTAAAAGTAAGTGTTGTTTAGTGTCATTAATCGACTCCCTTTAAATTTAATTTATTACAACACTGTTTTCAACACTTCCAAGAAAGGAATTATATAAATATATTTGAAAATTTTTTTACAAGTGCATAGAGCTTTCCTCATCCTCATCTATTTACAACATGAAACTTTTTAACTTATGAGTGTCATAAGTATTCATTAGTCATGCCATTTGATATCTGCAATCCAGTTAACCTGTACAAGCAGGAGAAGTACAGAATTGTACCCCGAGAATACATCATATATTGTTTGCCAAACCTGGCTAAGCAATGACATAACATACTGAACTCAGTATTAGTTATACCCTGTTTATTATGACTAGATCACATAGAAGCAGTTGTGCAGTGTAACACAGTGTAGCAGTGTAAATTAAAAATGCCAAAAGTGAAATTGAGTAAATTTGAACAGTTGCATCAGATTTAAAAACACTTTAACCACTGATGAAAAAATACTATTTTGTCAGACTTGTGTGAAATCTGTTATTGTGGATGAATATTCCTAGGTAGTGAAAGATTTGTCAGGAATTAAAGCATATAGCAGCTGTGTCACATGCTTCATTGTGGTAATTTCTTATGGGAGAATCAATGCCATTCTATTCTTTTGTATACCAAAACATTCACAATTTTACTCATGTTTGCAAAAAGCATTTATTTTAGTTTACATTTCCCTTTATAAAGTGAGCAGTGATCCTTTTCACAATATAAGGCATTATTCAAATATATTAAGGAAGGCTATGGGATGCACAATCTGGAGATATTTGTTGTGAACTGCAACTGAAATGATATGTTAAAATCTGATATTTAGCTGCAAAGTGGGAGTTTCAAATTCATTTTTCTATAACCTAGATGTTCTCTTGTGTCTTGTTCTAATTTCTTTGCATATATTTTTAGAATTACTAATACATAAAAGTAATTTTTTTAAAACATTTTTGGAACATAAAAATCCTGGCCCTAGTAATGACTCTGCATCAAATGGACTTTAAAAGTTTGGCACTAAGACTAAAGCAATCAAATATATATTGTTTTAGAGTAAATATAATTAATTTTCAATTTTCAATTTTCAACTTCATATTTGAGTGGCCGAGCAGTTAGACTTCTTGACTATCACCAAGGTGGCCCAGGTTCGATTGCAGGTGGCTACAAAATGAGATTTGTGGTGGACAACATGGCACTGGGGCAATTTTTCTCTGGGACCCCCGGTTCTCCTGCCATCATTCCACCAATTTTATTGCTCCATTATCATCTTTCCTTTTATCTACCTTGCCCTCATTCCATTCATCTACTTCCCTCATTCTCATTCTGGGGACTGAGCTGATCGCCCCCCTCTGATCCTTAGTTGTGACTCCCTTATTCGACACCTAAAATGATATATGGGAGAGAGGACCATAAATGAACAGGGCTTTGTCCTATACTGAGGTATTTTCATTAACATATTTGTCATCTCTGTGATGTCCAAATCCGTCAGTCCATGCCAAAATGTACTAACGAGATTCTACTGTGCATGCACAATTGCACATTAATGTATTATCCTTCCCCCTTTTACTGTTCTGTATAGACATTGAAATTGATCCTAAAATAATGATTGAAGATTACAGGTAGAATAGTTCTTGATATAATTAAATGGAATGCTTTCTGCTTTCTTTCTGTTTTATGCCTTAGCATAATCTGATATCTCTGTATAAACATTTCATGCCACAGTTGAAAAAGGAATTAGAAGAACTAACCACTAGGTTAGGTCAGCAGGCAGTACAAGAAATTAAAGAGGGTTCTCTCTCAGAATCTTCTTGTAAAGAAGAGGAAACTTCTTGTGATAAAGGAGTAGTTCAAGTAAAAGAAGAGCCAGGCATTAGTTCAGGCAAAGAAGGAGCAGAGGAAGAAACTGAGGTAAGGCTAAAATACATAATTAAATGTAATGTCAGCATACAACATAGTTATAATACATTGAAATTCCATTAATCAAAATATATTTTGTAGATGTGGCTTATGCTAACTCAAATTTGAAAATAATGCAACAAAAAAGTAAATAAATAAGCTAATGAAATTAAACAGTGCATTCAATAATTAAAGTTAGTATTATTATTTATCTAGGACACCCAAATCAAGTTGGTTAGTTTCCTTTGCCAAAGTTATTGGTATTTGATTTAATGTATATCTTAATATACAGGGTGTTAATGAACTATACCGAAATAATTTCAGCAATTGTAAATGTGACTAACATAAGCAAGTTGAGATAGCCAATCCATGGTCTGTGGCTAATCATAATGCTGTTAATTGTTTTAAACCTAATTTAAATCAGATGCTGGTAAGTTGGTATTTAAACAAGGTGGATGAAATTATTGGATTAGAATGTCTGTAAATTTGCTTTGCGAGTATAGAAATATTGATTCTCAGTAACTCGTATTGGCATTCTCAAGATTTAATGCCTCAAAGATCACTCAAATCTGAAAATATTCACCTGCCAGTGTGACACTCAACAGTGATTAACTGCCTTCTTGCATCATGTAGCGTACTCTAGTGGTGTTTCTGTAACTGTTCTGGTGACCCAATCCATTACACCGAAAACTGGAATTGCAAAGGTCATTAGTTTGGTTCCTGTCATGTAGTTAATTTTTTTCTTTGTCTTTTTAATACACCTCAGAAGAGGACCTAACTGCCTGAACTTTCAAGTCATTGCCTAGTGGCTACAAGCAGTTATTTAGCACTGTTATTCTGCAGAAAGACCCAGTCTTATTTTTAATTTATAAATGAGGTACAGTTATGTTAAGAAATCAAATATTTAAGTAATTTTAAGCATTCAATCTTTTTTTAATGTACAAAATGAAAATATATTACACAGTAAACACACTTTTACATTTTAATGTAAAAGTGTTATTGCATAAGCTACTCAGACATAAGATAAGATATTTTTATTTATCCTTTGAATACAGTGATTTCAAGGACATGTCAATTCCAATTTTATATACATATATAGTTTTATCTTTTTACATATCTCTATACTTAAATTCTTCCAAACTATAGAATGCATTTGTTATTAAGAATTTTTTTATTGCCTTCAGTTTATATTCCATTTTATTAATTATTTTAATTTCTTCTGGTAACTTATTATATAGTTCTTTACCCATGCTTTTACGGCAGCGGTTGTTTAGAGCTCCCCTATACACTGATCTAAAATAGTCGTAATTATTTCTTAGAGTATAATTATGTATACCATGATTTTTTGGTTCTTCTTTTCCTTTTAAAATAATTTTTATTGTTTTATATATATGTATGCATGGAACAGTTAAAATACCAAACTCTTTAAACTTTAATTTTCATGTCTGTCTGCTATTTATCTTTGCCATTATTCGAATTGCCTTCTTCTTCTTTCTTTTTTTTTTTAAGTATATAAATGCATAGTATACTTGTTTTAAAGTTTCATAATCCATATTTTTTCCTACTTGTTTCATTATAAATATACCTTTATTTAACTTTTTAGTTATATGAGATATATATGGCTTCCAGTTTAATTGTTTGTCTATTATTATGCCTAAAATTGTAGTGTGCTGAACTTCCAGTATTGTTTCACCATCTATTGTAATGTTTATATCATTTTTACCATAATTTCCTAATTCAAAATTTATCCATGCTGTTTTGTGTGCGTTTAGAATCATATTTAGGTTTAAATAGTGCTGTTTTATTATTTTAATTAATTTCATTGCTTTCTTTTCCACCTGCATTGCTGACTTGCCTCTAATTATTATTGTCATGTCATCTGCATATCCAATTCCCAAACCTTCATTTCTTCGTATTATTTCAAAAATATCATTCACATAGGCTAAAAATAAAAATGGTCCTAGTTTAGAACCCTGTGGTACTCCTTGTTTAACGATTGAAAATATGATCTAACTTTCTTTATTATACCCAAGCCATTTCTATGGTTTATTTCCACACACTGTGTTCTGTTTTTCAAATAGGATACTATCCACTTTTGAGCTAATCCTCGAACCGCATGATTTTCTAATTTATTTGTAAGTATATCTATATCCACACAATAAAATGCTTTTGATAAATCTAAAATATAGCTATTACTCATTCATGGTTATTTAATGCATTAATTATAATACTATTTACTTTATTTATTGCATTTATTGTTGATTTCTTTTCTTGGAATCCAAATTGCCATTCTGATATTATGTTAAGTTTTTTAAAGTACATTTGTAATTGTTTTAGGAACACACCCTCTATGATTTTTGAAAACGTGGAGCATAAAGTTACAGGCCTATAATTTACTACATTTGTCTTGCTTCCCTTTTGTTTATATAGTGGTCTTACAATTACTTCTTTTAGCCTATCTGGAAAAATGCCTTGAATTAATGAAGCATTTGTAATATGTGCCATTACTTTAGAAATCTCATGTTTAATATATTTTACAATTTTGTTAAAGAACTCGTCCAAACCCATTGATTTTTTAGGCTTAAGCTTATCAATTTCTTCTAAAATATTTTGTTCTGATATTTCAAATACACCCATTGATTTTGTTTGACTAGGTGATGTTATTACATTAGCTACTTGATTTACTGCTTGGGTATTGGATTTTGCTTGATTTATGGTATTTATATAATAACTGTTAAATTTATTACAAATCTCTCTAGGGTCATTTAAATGTCTTTATCATTTTCTTTTAATATTATATTTTCCATTTGCTTTGTTTTACTTTGGTTATGCATTTTATTTACCAGACTCCACATTGTTTTCGTCTTATTTTCTGCATTTGCTACCAGTATCCTGTTATACATTATCTTTGCACTTTCACATACATCTCTAAAAATTCTATTATAATTTTCAATGCAATTGTATGATCTCTCCCCCATATTTGCATGCTTCAAAGAATTTAGAAATTTTACCCTCTCCCATGAAATTTTTATCCCTTTTGTCATCCATTTTTTCTGTGTTATACCTTTTGCTCTTGTCTTAATTTTAACCTTTTTTATTGTCATCTCACTGTTTAACCCCTTTTGTAGTATACTATTAAACCTTTCAAACTTATCATTTACATCTACAGTTTCATATACCTGTTCCCAGCTAACCTTAGATAAATAATCTTTTAGACTCAGTAAAAAATTTATATTTATTTTTCTTTTTTATTTAAAATAATTTGGTAGTATATCTTTTTTAAGATTAACTTTTAATAACTGACCATAATGATCCCCTATTTCTGTGTTAATTACTTTAGTTTCCCATTTATTTTCCATTAAATTTATAAAAACATTGTCTATGCAAGTTTTTGTTTGTTTAGTAATTCTTGTTGAATCTTTTATACCAATTTTTAAATTCAGCCTAGTTAGGGTTTAAGTGAGCATAATTTTCCTTACTAAATTTTCCTTACTAAAATCAATATTTATGTCTCCCATGATGATTTTAATCTTATTTCCCGAAATCGAGCTTATAAAACTTTCTATTTTTTTTATAAAAGTTTTTTTATTTGCTGCTGGAGATCTGTATACTCCAATTATTACCAATTTTATTTCCTTTAAACTAATCTCCAAAGCAGCTAATTCACATTCCAATTCCACTACAAAATTGCTACAATCCAATTCTTGACATTTTGTTGACTCATCCATGTAAATCGCTACTCCCCCACTATTGTGCTCCCTCCTACAGTAGTATGCCTGTAGTTTATATCCTTCATAATTATTTACTATTATTTCCTCAGATTTTAGCCCATGCTCTGTAAAAACTATCACATTTGGTTTTATTTCATTTATGTTTATTTCTATAATTGTTCTCTTGTTGCTAATATATTGCACGTTTTGATGAAAACAGATAAAACTGCCTTTGCATTTACTAATTTTATATTGTGACTTTGTGGGTTTGTAGAATTAAAAGGCCAAGTTGCAGAAATTGAAAATCTCTTTTATTTTCATCAAAATACACTGTTCAATTCTCACGTAATAACATTACATCACACAACACAATCTTCCAAGGTCGATGATAACTGTGTCCAGTTCAGCTCTTTACAACAATCTTGTTACACAACTAACTCTGCTTACTCTTGCTTACAACTAACTGACTTTGCGAGCCATCACGTCCTTAAATACCTAACTCGTAACTCTAGATTGTCCTACAATCAGCCAGAGTCCGAACAATCTCTATCAGTCCAGAAATTTCCAGAAGAATAAAGAAACCAAAGTAACTTAATCTATGCCGGCGAGTTGTTCACCTCAGTTATCGCTGCCCGCCGGCATTTGTTTACAATAGCCGCGCTATCATTAATTGCTTAGCAAGGCTCATTATTACCATGAAACTTTATCCGCCAACTGTTTTCTTATTTGTGCCAAAACTTTTTTTTTTTTTTTTTTTTTTTTGCGGTTCATGTATCTCATCTATGTTTTTTTTTTTTTTTTTTTTTTTTGGCATCATCTGAGCAGAATTTTAGTTTTCCTGTTCCATGCATATATTTATCACTATATCACTTGACTTATATAAGTACCCTTCCTATTCAAGTGTAACCCATCCCTACCTAAACAGCTTTCATCTAGATGTCTATTTGGATCTACATATATTGCCTTTGCTGCCTTACATGCCCATTTAATTTCCTCATTTATATCTATTATAAACTTTTTGTTATAGTCTCTTCTTATGATTACACTGTTCTTATGATTTTAGTTGTGTTGATTTTTTGGACACACACTTGAATTGTAAACTTCCTCCATAATTTCGTTTGCACATTTTCCTTTTCTAATGTCATTTGTGCCCACGTGTAACACTACTGCTTTTGCTTTGCACCTTTCACTGTCATTTTTTATAATGTTCGGCAGGTATTTTGCCTTTACACCTCTGAAAACTTTCACTTACACAATAACATTATCAGCATCTTCGTTCTTCTCATTTTCCCTCTTGTGTCGTTCAAATGGCCTTGGATTTATTTCCCTTGCTTTTGAACTTGTCCATTTGTATTTATTGCTGCTTTCACTTCTTTCTCCTGCTCCAGTTTTTTCGTCTTTGTGTAGTCTTCTTTCTTCTGATCCAAATGTTTCGTTGTCTTCTTCACGTAATGCCTCAAATCTGTTTGTGGCTGTGAAGCTTTTTGAGGTTACCTCGCATGCTACCATACTTTTGTTTTTGCTGCATATGATGAATTCTCTCTCTGGAGCAGCAGTTGAGCTTTTAGTTCCCCATTTTCCATTTTTGAATACTTGTATCTCTTCTTGCGCCTTTTTCAAATCATTGTTTAACAATTCTAATATCTTTTGAAGCGATGCTATCGTCTCCGCCTCCCGCAGACCATGTGCTATTTTCCATTTGCTTTTTTTTTTTCCTCCTCCAAAATTCTCATAGCGTTCCCTTTATTTTTACTACTGACTGTGGCTGTTGAGTTTCCATTTACATACTCATTTACTACATTATTTGTACTTTTGGTTTCATTTTCACATAACTTTTTCCAGCCACTTCTCATCACCCTTTCGCTTGCTGCCATCTTGCACGGCAAAGCAAAGCAAAACTATGCATAGAAGTTCGTTGACAGCATATAAGTTCTCTGTCTGAACATGGAAAACATGAGCTTTAAGAGAAGTGTCTTTTTGTTTTTTATTTTTCAATAGTCAACCTTGTAAATCTGTATATTTAGCCCAGTAACTTTTCTACTTCAGTAAAATGATTTGTTCTACTGTGTAAACTATCTGTCTCAGTTTCAGCCTTGTTATTTGATGTGAATCTTTATCCATCTAGCCCTTTCTTCAGTTTTGAGAACAAAATGTAATCTGCAAGCCAACTCCAGAAAATATAATTGATATGGAAGCTTTTGGAAATAAGATCATGCAGTTTTGCAGCAAGTCTCAGACATATGTGAAAATGCATTAATAGGACGAAAGAAAACTTTCTATTGAGAAATAAAATAAGAAAACAAGGCCAAAATTACATAAAACAAATATTCAATGGAAGTGACACATGGGTCATTATGATGAAAATGAAAGACCAGTTACAATATGCATAGTTTAATTTTGTAAGGGAAATTAAAGAAAATGTAATGTTCAGCCACGTGTAGAATCAAGATATTAAAACAGACTCTAATACACATTCTTTGAATAGTAAAGTTGAAGCATATCAAAATAACCAGACGCAATCTTCTGTCATCTTCCACTCTTTTAATGAAGTGATCTTCAAACTGGAGATGGACCACTTCATAGTGACTGCTTATGCTTAAACTGATAAATTTATAACCATTAATGTTGAAACTGCTACCACATGTATTTTGCTATACTTTGAACCACAGAAAGAAAGTAAAAAGGAAAAGAGTCAAGTTTTATGTGATTGCCCTAATAATTTGGACTTTAATTTTTATTCATGTTCTTACAATCTTATATTTAATTAAAATAAATCATGCACTTGTAATGTTTGGTGATGAATGTTTTAAAGAGCTGAGTACGTTACTATTTACCTTCCTAAATTTGTTAAGGGGAATTTTTGTGCCAGTGGAGATTTATTCCATTGAATTTTGGCTTTGAAAAAAAAAAAGATTTGAGAAAATACTATTAAGTTTAACCTGAGGGTGCTTTTCTCTTTGCTATTTGCTATTCTTGTTGGTTGTACTTTGTCCTGGAAATATTAATATGCATAAACAGGATTGGTATTTTTCTTAAATTCTAAATCCTTTCAGCTACATTGGTTTATGATCTTGGGTATTTTTCTTCTTTTGTATTTCCCGCCTCTTTTTCTATCTTTTTTTCTGATATATATCAGAGCTGCAGTAATAATTTTAGGCGAGTTTACAAATTTTTATTCATTAACAAATACACACACTTTTAAATATACCCCTGAAGGAACAATTCATCAGTTGACAATAACACTGAAACCAAAATGGCTGATCTACACAGTGGGATTAATTGGATTTAAATCTTCAGCCAACACATGTTTTTGTTGTACAGCCCTGCCAAAAAACGCTAAGAATTAGGTAGATAGTTTTTGCTTCTGTCACAAATTACGGCAGTCTTTACCTCATACAGTAATTGTAATGGGGATGCAGTTTTTTTATTTGTATTAAAACTACCAAAACGAGCTCAAACACTGTATCAAGCTGTAAAAACCATGTAAAGATCCAAGGTGGGCTCTGAGGACTGTGGTTAATTATTTATATGAAATCTCTGCTCGCAAGGGTGTGTTCACTAAATAGTATTACACAAATTACTTCACCACTTTGCCGTTTCAAGTTGGGTTCAAGTCCTTTTTGATCAGCTCAAAAATTTTATTTCCTTCGTTTTACCTCTTGGGGTCTATTACCAAATGAGGATTTGGGACCCAAGCACTCTAAAAAACGTGTGCATATAGTACAAAATTGTGAAACTGACATGCAAAATGGATATCAAGAATAGGTGCTTCAGAATAGATGATGTTGAAGGAGATGTACACTACAAAATGGTAGGTTATAAAGTAATTCTGCATTGTAATATGTAACTATAATTTGTATATGTATACATGTCTCACATTATCTGATTATGGTAATTTTTTGATTAACCACAATTTTTTTTTATCCATGATAGCATTCCTCTCCATCGTGCAGATAATCTAGAGTGTGTAGAGTATGTAATACTCCAGAGCACATACATTTTTATTATCTACAGTACTAGTTTTCTGAGCAAGAGAAATCATAACCAATTTATATTTTACTAAATTCATCTTTTTTACATGACAATGTTTTCATTACAAGTGCTACTCTCATTTTTTTTTTATAATCTTGCATTATTATCCTTTTTATTTTTTATTTCCTTTTCATGGTTAACTTTATTGTGATCACAATACAAAGCACAGAAATGGCTGTAGAAACTGATTATGATATTTGTAACTGCTTTTTATTAAATAAATGTTGGTTTTATTTGCATTTATTATAATTGGTCTTTCACCCTAGCCTTCTCTAAGCTAATGTTGAAAGATTGAAGCAAGTTTGAGGTATCTTATCATGGTAGCACAGTAATAATATGTCAGCAAAAGAAACAAAATACTATTTGAGTCCTGGACATAAAATTGAAACAAAACTCACTTACTCTGGCATATTGGTTTTCCAAACAGTGAGTGGTAAGTGGAAAGATCAAGCCTAGGAGGGTGAGAAGTTAGCACACTGGCCATTTTACTATAGACTATATAATCAGTAATCAGTCTCACTTCAGCAGAGTTTTGCCTGACCTGAAAGTGAAGCATAACAATTAAAATCTGTATTATGATTTTTCAAAATGAAATTATCTGATGAGTAATTATGCTTATTACTTCAGTAGCACCTGTACTTGTTTATAGCAGGTACAGAAATTACAGTTTTGAGATCTCTTATATAAAAAGGAAAATTAATAAAAAGGAAAGCATTTTGAGAAACTGGAAATGTGAATGTGCATGTAGCATAAAACAAAAATGAAAAGTTAAATACTGAACTTCACATTTAAATTCGCTATCTTCCAATAATGCAGCATGAAGATTTTCAAGAAGCTGATAGAGAAATAAGTTTTTGAAAGAATAATTTGTAGAAGACACAAATAAATGACAATGGCTAGAGAAAGTAGTGATATATATATATATATATATATATATATATATATATATATATTACATAGCTGCATGTTACTATCTACACATCTTACTTGCAATATATTCTTGGTCAACCATGTTTCTCCTTCCTCTTGTTTGTTAGAAACACTTGGTGTTCTGTAGTTTTCCATTCTTAAATGTGTGAAACCACTTGTTTGCATAGTTCTTTAATTTTGCTTTTTAATAACTTTTAATTTATTTTTCTTTTTTTTTTTTTTAAACTTTTTTTTCAGTATCTTGAAATTATGCTTAAAAATTTCATTTCATTTCATTTCATTTCATTGCTTGGAATCTTTCTTATTCTCACTATCATGACTGATGTTTCATTTTCAGCAAATTGAAATGTTATGTGGTATATTTGGTTGTTTTTTACTTAAAATTCTTCTTACATTTCCTTTTGATAGTTAAATGTATGCATTTGTCAATGTCCTCCAGATTTCTATTTTAAGATATTGTATGTCCAAAATATTTTAAAATATGACTTTGGACCATATGGAAAGCCATAATTTTAATTTGGTCATGTGCAAAGATTATTATAATGTGGGAAGGTTATTTAAAATTTGTATAAAATTTTAAAATTTTCAACCATTTAAATTTGGCAAGTTGCATTGTGCATACATAAACAGCACTGGTAATGTAAAGTTGCAAAGTGGCAATGCGTTCTTAAAGTTATCATTATGTACTACTTAGTTTCATGCCTGTTTTCTTTGAGTTATTGTATGTTGTGACTTTGTGGGTTCGTAAGATTAAAAGTCAAGTTTGCAGAAATTAAAATTGCTCTTTATTTCCGTAGAAACACACTTTGGTCAACCCTTACAATAGCAGAATTACGTAACATACACAAATACAATCGACAAGGCCGTTGACCACAAACAAAAGAGTTCACTTTCAAAACACGTTGAAGGCACATGAATCCAATTTACGACTCTGCCCTTCCGACTGCCATGCCTTCTTTAAATACCTCTACTCATATTACTAGACATTTCTGGAATGTTCTGTAACAAACAAGAAATCGAAACTTCCAATCAGCTATCTGTCTCTTTATCTGTTTTGGCAAGCTTTTATCTCCGTGCTGCACTATCTGTCCCTTATCTCCGTGTGGCGATAGCTGTCTCTTTGTGTGCGTCGGCTGTGCTTCCTCGCAACAAATGCGGTTGGCGAGAATATGTCTTGATTTATCTGAATTACAGTGTTATCCATCTTTTACACTTAAGTGATTGGGAAAGCATAAATCATGGGAACTGTAACAGTTGTTTTAGTTTGGCCCCGAAAAATCAATATTGTTTGATGGTGATATTTGGAGTTTAAAAGTATTTAAAGAGTGTTTGAAAATGTTATGTTTAAAATTTAGGAGCATTTTTTTAAAACTCGATAGAAGCAAAATTTTACGAAATTTAGTTGTATATAGTATCGGCATAATTTTCACCTTCTATATCATACTGTGAAATCAGATTTTGCAGAATTCGAGTCATGTCCTGTGTAGAAGGTAGGGAATATTAGTAGTATTTTCAAAACTCGATAGATGCACTTGCTCAGTTTAAGCAAAAGTCGAAAGATGCAATTTTATGATCCAGCGTGTAGCAACCTCAATTCTATGAAATGCATGTTGGCATTGACTGCCATCTCACTATTGTGATTTTTGGAATTCTCAATCATTTCTGCAAGTTTTGTACACTGCTACAGTGTTTACAATAACAGCGAACTCAGGTTGTGCACTGGTATTTAACATTCATTTTTGAAAGCTTTGTTATACTCACATGGCATTTTTATTCTTAGTTGACACACTGCACTGTACTATGCACAATGGATAGGAGCTCAGACTGTGAAACTGTACCAGTCAGAATGCACGGAAAGTGGAAATTGCAAAATCAAGGAAAGGAAATCAAAGTGTAAGTCAAGGAAAGCTCATACTCCAGCAATTTCATGTCCACATGGTCTTGAGTGCACTCCACAAAATCCTAAAAGTAAAAGGCATAAGTACTGTGTTGTAGCTGATTTGTCTTATAATGATAAAAGTGGATTTCATCCTAATCTTTCCATGCTAAATAAAGTAGATCAAGATAAATTCTTTATGAAATACAAGCTTCCAAGGAATCACAGGGGTGTCAAAAGATAGATGATCTCTCCTGGCTAGAAAGTTTCACTTATCTGGGAATGCAACAAAGGAAACCAGAGGAAGTGACAGAACAGGAATATTACAGAAGGGCATTTCTGCTGCTATAAAGCAAGATGTTAAGAAGTACAGATATAGAGAACGCCACTATGTAAGAGCAAAATCAAGGAGAGGATATTTACCTCCATAACTTAATATCTGAAAAATATGGAACAACTTTTGCAAAAAAAGAAGATTAAGAAATCTACCGGTCTGCTTATTGTCAAAATATAAATACATATTTTACAACTTTTTCAATTTTTCATTCCGTACACCACACACTGACACATGCTCCAAATGCAAAATGGAACTGATGAAGGTTAAGACAGAGAAAGACATGGAAAAGAAAAACGAACTAAGAACTATGTACAGACTGCACAAGTTGCTTTCAAAACTGTTTTATCAGCTATTGAAAGAGGAAAGGTTCGAGGCAATCACTATTTGCTTTGATATGCAGCAGAATCAACCACTGCCTAAACTTTCTGTTAGCGATTCTATGCAAGGCAGGTATGTCTGTATAATCTATGCATAATGATTCCATCTAAAACCCAGAATAAAGACATTTCCTTGTATACATGGTTAGAAACTGATCTGCTAAAGGCTGCAACCAGGTTTCCTCAGCTTTGCACCACTTCTTGTTGGAACTGGAAGAAAGGATTTCCAACAGTATTGCTTCTACCATTTGTTTATTTTCAGAGTCTTACTCTAGTAGAACAAGAATAGTGTGATGATCATGCTTATTGCTTTCCTGGAGAAGAGTAAAACGTTTTCCCGTATTTCACATATCTACCCAATACATGGGCACAGTTATACATCTCCTGATAAAATGAGCAAAGAAAAGAAGAAGGATGTTCAATATCTAGCTAAATCTTTTGAAATTCCAGAAACTGCGAAAGAATTTTATGAGGATTTACTGGAAGATACCAGTAAAGGTTAAAGCTTACTTATTCATATTGTTTGAAATTTCTCTATATTCAATATGTTATATAAATAAAACAAAATATTATATTGGAAATTAATTGTTCTTTCACACTAGCCGTGTGTAGGATGCACTATGAAAGGGTAGAGCCAAATGTCATTGAATTTTTCAGTCTGGCTCTACCCTTTTAAAATATATTGTTATTGTGAATATAGCAGTACTTAGTTTCTAAGTTTATACCTAATCAAATAATCCTTATAAACATTAACATATTGGTTGTATAATACATTGTGTATTATGAAAAGGTGAAAATAAATAGAAAAATAATAAATACATAAATAAAAGGTAATAAAAACAATAAATGACAAAAATAACAAAACTTCATGTGTTAATTTCTGGCTCACACAGAAAGTTAACCACCATCTATCGGTTTTTGAAGAAACTCTGCATTTTCAATCATCAAATTTGCACTATAGGTTAACCGCAAACAAAATGCAGTTGAAGGTGTGGCTTAACAAAACTGAAGTCCTCTAGCTTTCTCTCTCTACTGTCAGTTTAGGTTGCCTCTTTTCTCCATAGCACAAGTTGCACAGCACTGGTCAATGTATGAAGGGGTGGGAGTCAGGTGTTGCTTGGATGGGGAGGATGGGAGAAGACTGTGCACTTAGTTTGCTGTCTATCTATAGTTAAATTACAGTATTTGTTTCTTTTCACATTCAATGAGACAGTTTCAGGAAGGAGAATTGAATGATTAATATAGCTGCTGTGCTAACCAATTAGTATTGCCAATAAATTGCAAAAACCATTTTTCTCAGAAAGATGTTCAGTGCATCTATCGACCTTTGAAAAAATGCTCCTCAATTAGTATGTGAAGGTGAAATTGTAAAAAAAAAAAAAAAAAAAAAAAAAGTACGAATTATATATGTGGGAGGCTATGAATCTTTAATAAGTATGTGGAAACGTTTGGTTGTTAAGGGCAACCGGAGAAAAGTTAATAGTCCCTTGAGGGGATGAGATTACTAGATACTTGAACTTTGTGGAAGTGAGATGTCTGAAAAGTGAAGAAATTGTCTGTGTAAAGACGAAACTAATTTAAGAAAATTGTTATATTAGGATTTTAATAATTTGAATTGTATGAGAATATTTTTGATCATCGTAGAAGATGGACGTTTGTGAACTGCTGCAAGTAATATGAGAAATCCATTATATTTGAGTAATATAATTTTTTTCGTGTTGCATCATCAATAATTATAATGTACCATATAGAACAAGAAATACTTCTTCAGATCATGTAGCAGAATAAGAATATATTTAAAAAGAGAGAGAGAGAGAGAGTGGCACAGCAACATGTGGCATCAACATAAAATTATTCTTTTTAAAAAGGCTGCAAGGTGATCAGAATCACACATTTAAAACACCATAAAAAAACTTCTTTCAGAACCCACTCGCATAGGTGCAAATTCGTGGAGAAAGAGGTGACTATTTCCCAAATGCACATTGTTAATATTATAGATTGTTTTGCTCTTATTCCTAGTACGTACATCAAATGTAATGGTGAAACTACACTGCCTTTATAATTCAACTTAGGAAAGGGGTCAGTTGAGGCAGTTACTTTCATCAACCAAGGCCCCCCCCCCCCCCCTGTTTTTATTATAACCTTTTACTTCATTCAATTCTGTTAATCACATTGTTGTAACAAACATTTTATTTTTTTAAATAGAAGATTTGTATAGGTAGTCACACTGAAAAATTAAAAGCCATAGCCAGGATCTCAACCACAGACCTTTCATTCTCCATCCATTTGCTCTTAATGTTGAGCCACCATGATCAACATGTCAGCATGATCTAAAATTCTCCAACTGACTCATATTTTTTCCAGTAAACTATAAGGTGTTGTATACATGACATGTGCACTATTTCTGGCAACTTATTGTGCTATAAGTACTTAAGCTTCATATTCAAACCATTATTAGGTTAATTAAATGCATTTGATTTTTCAGTCTCACTCTACATGTTCAAACTTTAGCCTACACCTGGCTAGTGTGGAAGAATGATTAATTTCCATCAATTAACCTAACAGTAGATTTGTGTTTTGCAGTTTGTACGTTTGTGAAACATGACACTTGTTTGCACAGTTCACCGATTTGGCAGGCACTTGGCAATACAGGATTGTGCCATCAGTTGAAAATGTTTCCCTACCAAATCTTTGACAAAATTATTGACTTTTAGTTTTAATGTTGCAAGTTTTAGGCATGGTAGAGCAACTACTTTTAAAAGCCAACAACACTCTTTTGCACCAGTTGCGAGGAATACCAATCTTCACTGAATGAGGAAAGCAAACAATATAGTATGTTGAACAGAGCAGTAATGACTCAAAGTTAAGGGGGAAGTTTTGTAAATTGCATGCATTAAAACTGCATAGTAATTTTTAAGCTTACAGAAGTGCATTAAATTAAAAATTTCACTTCTTAATTGTGTGAGAGCTCACTCATCCTTTATCCTGTCTGGTTTTACCTGAAATTTAGTTTTGCACCAAGTGCAGATATCTTAACTCCTCCCCCCCCCCCCCTCACTCTCTCTATCAACGCAGGCAAAGTCCAGCCCCACTGCATATGAATGGGTACTACTCTTGTAGCAATTTATAAAATTTTCAAGCATGTCAACCCCTTCATAGGAAAATTACCGGTGACGGCCAAGGAAAGTAACATCACATAATCAATAGTGTCTTTAATAGATAACGTGACAATACAGAGTCTTCATAGATAACTATATTTAGATGTAAAAACATTCCTTCTTAAAGCTTACTATCATTAAAAGCATCTAGTAATGATTCTTCATGAGCAAAATAAAATAAATGTACAAAGTATCATAAACTAATAAATGTTAAGATGCAGAATGTGTGCATATTCCTCTCTAATTTTTTCACTAAAATGTCCTATTCATCTGATTCATCGCACTAAATTATTTGCTTCATCTTGTTGTTAGAGTTGTTGAAGTTTTTTAAGTTACTGTTAATTCATTACATTTATTTTTTCTACAAGAGTCGTTCAAGTCAATCTGGGACATTTCTTTTTTTTTTTCAGTTTAAATGGAGGCCTAGGCTGGAGGTTTTGTATACAGTAGACAGTGGCATCTGTGTCCTTTTAGTGGTGGACGGTGCTTATTTCCCATGCTTTTGGATTGACCGTTATTGTAGATTGCAATTACACACCCTTGCAATTTCACAACAGGTTATGCGACGATTGTCCAGGAGCAACTGCTCCATGCACTGAATGTTTTCAGGAATGACTACCATGGGCTGTGATCCATCACAATCAGGATCATCAGTGATCGAGATAGGGCCATCAGATGTCTTACTGCAACTGTCTCATCACTGTACTGAGCCTGAAGTTTTCTATAAATTTCAGCAGGTTTTATGCCCTCGTTCACTAAAAACTTGATCACAACATGCTGTTCCATGTGGACATTCACACTGTTGTCTGCATCTTGAATAATGGTCTATCCAGAAAACAGGAAATGAGTGCCATCTACCAGTAAAAGGACACAGGTGCCTCTGTACTACATACAAAACCTCCAGCCTATGCGTCCATTTAAACCCGGAAAAAAAGAAATGTCCCGGATTGACTTGAACGACCCTCATATGTTTCTCATTGATTTGTTACATTTATTTATTACATTTTTTATGTTTTTCTTGTTGATTTTACTTACATTGTTATCAGAGTCGAGTAGCCAGTTATATGTACTGATCTCTGTATTGTTTATTTGTATGGTCATTTACCTTGTCTTTATGGGTGTTTGGGTCTGCATAATTTCTGCATGCATAGTGGGCATTGGCTAACAGCTTTAATGAATATTTAACAATGCTTTATTTGTAATAGAATTTAATTGCTTAATTGTGCTTTGATTTAATCAGTAAATAATATGTTTGTTTCTCTATTAAGCCTTTTACTTTTACACTTTGTGTCTGTGCGTGCATGTGTCTAATGCTCAGGAGTTAGTAATGAAATATTCTTTTTCTTGCTTTCTAATATTTTGACATTAGAGTTTTAAAAGCCGCAAAGATATCCATAATTTTTTAAATGTTCTTTGTTCATACCTTCTTCTTTGGAGCATAATGACCAATGTGAAGATGCCACCATACCAATTATGAAAAGATGTTTATTCAAGCAATCACATCTCGTGATCAGTCGATATGCAGCAACAGAGGATTTTCTTGGCAATTCGGGAAATGTTGCTGGATCATCCAAAATTTTCATCTGTTTTGACTGTTGATTTTGAAGTGTTATATGTTGATTATAATTTGAAGTTATGTTTCTCTTAACAATTCTTTCAGTTGATTCATAGAAATTTTGTTTTATCACTAAATTGATTTTAGGTTCCTATCTTTGCTAAAATGTCAGCCATTTCATTTCCAAAAACACCACAATGTGCAGGAATCCACTGTAAGACTATATTTTTATGTAGGTTTTGTATTTCTTTAACCCTTGTGTTCTCCTTATAAGTAGTATACACTCTTGGTCCTTCGGGTCATAATGACCCATTGGGCAAAATTCAAAGGCATTAAGAAGCTACTAATTCATGAAAATTAATTTAATTGTTCTTTTACACAGTTAAAGCATTTAACAGCTACATTTGATCCATTATTATATAATTTTGCCAGTATTTCCATCCATTGTTCCCATAGGTCCCTTATAGGAGCTAGTTTGTCATTTTCTCTTTGTGCCCGTCGAATAGATTTATCATCAAAACGTAAAACTCGAGAGATGTGAAAGAACATATTTAGTGACATTGTAGCAGGAAAAGTGGCTCTACCTCATTCTGGCTCCCATAAGCTGCTTGTTGATTCACCATACAATTTGTAAGTGCCAGCTAGTAATATTACACCAATATATGCATCCAATGTAATTTCATCCAAATCTTCCCATTTATCACTGTACACTCTTCGGCCCTCAATATTAGTCAGTTTCAACATAATATTGCATAGTTTTATTCATAATTACTTGAAAGGTAGATTTGATATCACTTATTCTGGATGTAGCATACCTGGTTGTGTTCGTTTTATGTTTACACTGAAAGCTCTTCCGTGTTGTGGAAAGGGTACCAATCTACAACTGATGTTCTTATCTTTAGAATGAACTACTGCTGCATCTTGCAGATTATTATTGTCATGTTCGTTTTATGTTTACACTGAAAGCTCTTCCGTGTTGTGGAAAGGGTACCAGTCTACAACTGATGTTCTTATCTTTAGAATGAACTACTGCTGCATCTTGCAGATTATTATTGTCATTACTAATCTCATTGTCTGAAGCACAGTCTTCCGATTCAGATGTAGCTTGAGTGCTGTCTTCACTAATATGGTTCTCTTCTGCTGAAATTTTCTTGCTATCAGATATACTGCCTAATGATTTTAACTCACTTTCAGTAAGGCAATGTTTTGCAATGATGGGAATGAACCACTGTTTACTGCAAGAACTAAAATGTCTTCCTTCAACGGTCAGTCAGATGTAACTGATTTATATTCTGCTATATTTAGAGGTTCAATACATCGTCTGTTGATGCAGTAAACAGCAGACTATTGTTGTGTATGCTGCCATACACGTGGATTTGGATATGATTATTAAAAACAATCATTGACCTGAGGAACATAAGTGTAACAATTTTGTATACAACAGAAAAAAACTCCAAACTGAACAACCATATACCCAAATAGGCATCATTAATGAGAAGTAGATAAGTCTTTTTGAAGATAAGGGCAAAGGAGAAGTATCCGATATTAGAAATTTGAGTTGATATTTTCTGTCTTAAGTTTCTTAATAAAATCATTGATGTGTGCGTTCCGGTTTAATTTTGAATCGAGGGTTAGACCAAGATATGTAACTGTATCACATTGTGGCACAATTTCATTTGCAAAGCTTATTTTGGTATTTGCAGTATTTCTTTTATAGGTGAATTTCACTAATTTGAATTTCTTTGGATTCATCTTTACTCTTCACTTTATCCATGAAAGATTGTAGTTCATTAGTAGCTGCAATATCAGGTCCTTTACTAAGGATAGCTACACCATCTACAAATTGTGAGATAAGCAGGTTGTCATGAGTAGGAAAATCCAAACTAAAGATCAAGTAGAGGAATGGAGCCAGTACACCACCTTGAACTCCTGCCTGTACTTCCTGAACTGGAGATAGCACATCATTGCATTTCACCGAGAATGTTCTTCCAGAAAGATAGGAGGGATTTAATTACTAAAAATATGGTGCCACTAACAAAAGATTTTATTTTGTACAAAAGTCCATCATGCCACACTTTATCGAATGCTTTATCTGTATCGAGGAACAGGCCAAAGCAGACAGATTTCTCTTCATAGGCATCAAGTATCGAGTCTAAAACTCAATGTAGCTGCTGAGGACAAGAGTAGTTAGGTCTAAATCCAAACTGCGTATCTGGAATAAGCGGGCATAGAGGACCAATTAGGTGAGAAAGGAATAGGCATTTGAATATTTTGGAAAATATTGTTAGCAGACTTATAGGTCAATATGAAAATGGGTCTGACTTAGATTTTCCTGGTTTGGGCACCATTACAACCTATGCATCTTTCCAGGATCTTGGAACATATGCAACTCTAATTACTGCATTGAATATTTGTGTTAGTAGCACCAACGGTTTTCTTGGAAAAACTTGAATCAGTTGCAGTGTGATCATGTCATGCCCAGGTGCCTTCTTCGCTGGAGTTCTATTTATTGCATTTAGAACTTGAGCTGGAGTGAAATAAAACATTTCAGGAGACAGTTGCAATGGACTGGATACTATTTTGTTTACCTGCCTTGAGAACTGTGCATCAGAAATAGGATTTGGTTTGAACTGTTCTTGTAATATTTCAGAAAACACAAAACAAAAACAAAAAAAAACATGAAAGACTTGTCTTTTTGAGAAGTATACATTTTTCACTAAGATGAAGTCTGCAGTCTACCACAGTATTATTAATTGAATTAGATCGAGAGGGAAGTTTTTCTGTTTCAGATGGATATTCTAACAAGTCCTTCAGTTTCAGGACTGTCTGTATAAATCCAATCTATGTGTAGAAATTTGGAAGTTATGCCATTTCTTAGAATCATCCTATTATCTTCTCATAAGTTATGAAGGCTATTTGAAGTTCTGTCATGATGGATTTGTTGGTTTAACTCTTTTTGTTACTAAGTAGAAATGCTGTCTACACACTATCTGCCACTTCAGGAATTTGATTGTACCTCCAGAATTATGATTTCTAAAATAAGCTGTAATCTTTGTTACTATTTTAGAAAGTATCTTGTATGTTTTGCTTAATAAATAAAATATTTGTCTATATTTCTCATATAAATATTAAGGTTAGTTAATGATTTGATTATGGTTGGTTTATTGTAAGATTGATGTATTTTTGTGGTTTATCTTGAATGAGTGGCTTAAGACTTCATTGGGTATGAGCAGGTGCTTAGAGATTTTAAAATAAAAAGTTTTCCACATAATCAGTGTCTTATATGTGGAGGAAGGAAAACATTTAATTGCAAATGGTGGAATTCTTTCAAAAGGAGGAAATAAATGACAACACCATAAACAAGTAAGGAAGAGAGCTTTAATTAAACTTTTTATAAAAACAAGAGAAATATAGAGGAGACTATAGTCAACATAAATGGAGATGGATACAAATAAGTAAATTAAACATCATTTTAAAGTTAGCTAAAATTGAATTTGTAAATAAAGAAAGGTGTGCATATGGTAAACTAAGAGTCTGGACTGAATGCTAGCTATATTCTTTTGTTACTTGCTAAGCATAAGTAAATTAAAAAAAAAAATGTTAATGAATAGTTACATTATGTATTTCTTTTTCCCATATATTCTTTTATTGGTGTATAAGATATCTCTCCTTTCCAATCTTCTCTTTCAGTTTGAGCAAATGTATTTGCAATTGTACTCGGTAGGCCTAAACTGTCCTTGCAAAACATCCTGTGCAGAGCATGCAGAATTTTCCCTCCTCCATCCAGTCCCCATATTTCAATGATATACAGATTTAAGCCTCAACTGTCATATTATATATTTTTTATTTTTCCTTCGCAATTAATATTTGAGGCCCAAATGACCTTGTTGTCGACGGGCCCTAAAACACCACACACTTTCTTATATGCTACACCTAACAGCTGAGGTTCTTTTCCCTTGTGCATATGCTAATTTATTCTGCTCCCCCATTGATTTTAACGCTGAGATAAAGTCTCTGTTTTGTCTTTAATCTATAGACGAGAGATCCTAATAAGCACAGAGTAGTTTCTGAGATTAATGGATCAAGGTATTACTGTAACGTTTCATGTTGCCCAATGTTCATCATAATCCAATGTGTTCACTTGGCATCTAATCTCTGTATACTACATTGTATCTTTTAGGGTGAAGAAGGAGATCGTGAAGTGGATAAAGACTGTCAACTTACTTCTCCTCCTATTAAAAAGGAAAAGGACATAAAGAGAGAGAAAGATGTAAAGAAAGAGGTGAAGACAGAAAAGGACCACAGGGAACAACACAGAGCTAAAGAAGCAAAGGTAGCTGAATCTGAACTAGTACGGGAACTCAAAGCTCAGCTGAAGTAAGAACACATTATTGCAAAACTACTTGAATAGTTCTCTTATTTTTCATAAACATCCTCTTAAAATGTTTGATAATATGAATTGAAAAAGGCTTTTATTTAAAATATAAATATATAGAATCGACTCCCTTTAAATTTAATATAGAAGTGTATTTACCTGTATGTACAAGCAGGTGTATTCCAATGAGTGGGGATGGAAAAATCTTGCTTTACATTTAGTCACTCTTTAATTACTAATTTTAATCACTTCATGGATTTCAGTGATGTGAAGCTGATTTCAGTGAAATTGTTACATAGTACAATTAAAAATGTTTGGTGTATTGACAATGAAATCTGTCCTAAAATTGAATTTTAAATTATAAATTTGAGTTTATTTTAAACATAGACTCATGTACACAGCATTTTTAAACAGCAATAATTTTATTTAACACAAGCATAGCATATCAGGATGATACATTTTCATTTAATGTATTAAGTTTGCAGTTGCTGTATCAGTCACTGAAATACTATAAAACATTTTCAAATATTTAAAACTTCTGACAAAATAGTTTAACTATAAACGTATTAAAGAATGCACAGGTTGCTAACACACACCAAACATTTCTAAATTTCTATGCTTTATACCCAAAATAATTCTGACTTTTAAGCTTAAAATTACACACACGCACACAAACGCACACGCACAGATTATAGAAGTGAAACAAGAAAGTCTAATGATTACAAATGAAGCTAGCTACAGTGAAGCAATGAAGTTTTCTCCTGTGGTTTTCTTTGACTGAAGATGCGGATAAGAGTTCGTGAAATCGATTTCAATTAGAAAGAAGAATTGACATCAATTTCTTAAGATAAGTGAAGTTTTTTTTTACAAATTGTTATATTTGTATAAGAAAGTCTAATACCAAAAACTGAAATGTTTGTTTAGTAAAAGACAAATATACTCTCAAAAACTCACTCAAGTAAGTGACGAGTATCAGTAAACCAACTACATATAGTTTCTGAGATTAATTTTGACATCAATGTTACTAAATTCCTCCAAACACATATAACTTAATAGGCTAACAAGTCTTGAGTACTAAGGAATTGGAGGAAAGGTAAGTGACGAGCATCAATAAACCAACTACAAATAGTTTTTGAGATTAATTTTGACATCACTGTTACTAAATTCCTCCAAACACATATAACATATAGACAAATATATGTTTATCCAAAAAATTTATCATTACCTTGTTGGATTACTATTGGTTTAAAGGTTCTTAATTTATGACTATATTCAAGAAAATTTAATAAACAACTTTTTTCTTAATGAGTAAGGACTATGATACATTGAAGCACGAAATTAATATAATTTTGAGTTGAAATAGTATTCCATGCTCCATATATTGCTAGTATTTACCTAGAACACATTTTTTTACGATCTTCCTAACATCCTCAACTAATATTGACCATTGATTAAATTTAAAGGAAGTCGATTGACACTAAACAACACTTACTTTTAAATTTTTCCGGAACATGGAACTGAAGAGTCGATGGCCGGCTGAGGATAGAGGCAAAGTCTCTGAAACATGTTCCGGAAAAATTTAAAAGTAAGTGTTGTTTAGTTTCATTAATCGACTCCCTTTAAATTTAATTTATCGTAACACTGTTTTCAACACTTCCAAGAAAGGAATTGACCATTGAGTTTTGATTTGATGACCACCTCAGAAGCAATAGGGATGTCTCAGACAAAAGTTTTCCATCTTCTCAAAGAGCATATTTGGACAGCAATAAATATTTTTATCCCTGTTAGATGCAGCTAATATAGACTGTGTAGTCACCACTTTATTATAGTTTGCTCCTCTGCAGGACTGGAAATACTTTTTTGGTTTAATTGGAGTAACTAATGACATGTGCTTATAAATATGGAATTTTGTTAGGAAAGCCATCAATGATCAAAGGGAATTAAAACTACTTCTGGACATGTACAAAGGAGTTAGTAAGGAACAACGGGACAAAGTACAGCTTATGGCAGCAGAGAAAAAGACCCGAGCTGAATTAGAGGAAGTTCGACAGCAGCTTAAAAAGATGCAGGTAAAAATACTTAGTTTCAGTATTATGTTGGGACATGCTATCATTTTGTGCTACTCTAAAACTTCTACAATTTTATTTTTGAATATCAGGTAAGTAAAGATAAGAAGCTGACACCATAAAATAATGTAGTGTGAACAAGGCTATAAAGCCAGAGACATTCATTTACACTAGTTCTGGAATATTTCCAAAGAAATTAAAACAAGTTGTGGTCAGACCAATTTATAAGAAAAAAAACTCAAATTTAATAATGGAAAATTATAGACCAATATCTTTATGCTCAACTTTCTCTAAAATAGTAGAAGGATTATTTCTAACACAGTTACAAAGCTTTTGCAAAAAATTTCAAATTTTATCAGAATTTCAGTTTGGGTTTCAAAAGAAAAAGTCTACAGTAGAAGCAATTTGCAGAGGAAATGACATTATTATAAATGCCCTAAATAGAAATGAATATGTAGTCGCTATTTTCCTTGATCTTTCCAAGGCCTTCGACTGCGTTAACATAGAAATTTTAATGTCAAAATTGGAAAACTATGGAATCAGAGGCATACCACTACTATGGCTTGGCTCCTATCTACAAAATAGAGAACAATGCGTGGAAATAATACATGATTTAAATGGAAAGTTAATGAAATTTCGATCATCATTCAAAAAAGTAACACATGGAGTGCCCCAAGGCTCAAAATTAGGACCATATTTATTCCTGCTGTATATAAACAGCTTATTTCAAGTAATAAAAGAAGCAGGGGGAATAGCAATAGGCTATGCAGATGACACCACGATTTTAGTAACAGGAAAAACAGAAATAGAAGTACAAAATAGGGCAAATACTCTACTAGTAAAAGTAAACAGACATTTAGAAAACCTAGGCATGATATAAAACACAAACAAAACAGAGTGGATACAAATCAGTCTTAATAACAAAAAACAGACAAATATAAAGTTAACAATAGGAAACAAAGAAATTCAACAGGTAAATGAAACAAAATTCTTAGGATTAGTAATAGACAACAGATTGAAATGGAATGGACATGTTCAAAAAGTAATAAAAAAAGTTAATTCAGGTATATATATATCTTAAAACAAACAATACAAATAATAGATAAAAAATGTATTAAACAAACATACTATGCATTCATTCACTCTCACTTGAGCTATGGGATTGTATTATGGGGCACAGTACAAAAAACTTTAGCTTTAAGACTATTTAGATTGCAAAAAAGAGCAATACGTTTGATGGCAGGAATACAGAAAAGAGACACATGTAGAAATGCATTTAAAAAACTAAATATTTTAACATTACCTTCATTATATATATATATATATATATATATATATATATATATATGTATCAAACTTACATTAAAAAGTTATGATCAAAACAAAAATAGTAACATCCATAAACATAACACCAGAACAAAAGATAATTATTTTAGAAACAGACTTACTGGTATCCTAAATAATAAAAGCATAGAAAATAGCATCAAAGATTTGTATAACCACCTACCGGCTGAAATCAAACAGATAACAAACGGGAAAACAAAACTAAAGGCTGTCAAAACTTATTTATTACAGAAAGTATTTTACTCCGTGGAAGAATATAAACAGACGAGGTGGAATATACTATTTACACTTCTCAACTTTATAAACATGTTTGTAAATATTATTATATTTATTTTATGTATATACAAATTGACGATCCATGTAAAAAGCTTTACTGTTGGAGATAAATAAATATCAATATCAATCATTTAAGTGCTTGTTGTATATGTTATCATTATTTGTTGGGCAAGAAAGGCATATCAGTATGACTTGAAATCTCATATTCCAGCATTTAGTAGTATGGAAATAATTAATTGTATTGGCCATTTAAATTGCTTTATTAAAATTACCATCTGTAAGAATAATGATTACACACAATAAATTTGCAAATCTATCTACTGGTTTTAAAAGGTTAAAATAATGCAAATATGACATAAGTTATAGACACAGGTGATTGTGACATGATTCAAGATACTCTTTGATATTAGTTTGAATTTTCATATGCTTATGCTTTTTATAGTGCCAAGCTGCTATCCATTTTTCTTGTGGTCTTACAAGGAGATTGGAATTCATAAGCCATCGCAGAGCAATTTGCTTCTGAAAAATCTGACCTGCTTTAGATTATTTTTTTAAATGTATAAACGTACAATGGAAGTTCAACTGAATTAATAAGTAGTTAGAAGAAAAAGCTGTTAAGAATATATCGAGATTTAACTGTATTGTTAAGAATAGTTTGTAGAAGAATGAGTAGAGAAAGACATGTGAATGTCTTCCTTAAAAACTAGAAAGTTAATCAATTTCACGTTTTTTATTATTTTAGAAAAAATTGTTGAAATTATGTTTACAAGATATCATTTACTATTCTGAACAGTAATGTGATTGTCATTGGACCTAACAAAACATTTGTTATAAACAGTGCTACTCTTCTAATTTGGAAGGATTATGTAAATTCAACTTGCTATCTTATAATATACTTAATGCCATTTTCAGGTGGCTTTAATTTTAAATTGTGCTATTATGTTCTTAATACTCATAAAAATATAAATGTATTATAGTTATACACATATATTTATTTTAAATTCTGGAACTGATGCTTTATTTTGTACTACAGGAAAACAAAAGAGAAGAGCGTAAAAAGCTTTGTGATGAGGATGCAATGCGAAAAATCAAACAGTTAGAGGACCAGGCATATCAGTTGCAAAAGCAGGTGGCATCGCAGAAACAGGTAGATGGCAGTTGGACTTCTCAGAGCAACTTTAACCTCATGAGACCATTTGTAAGTGGGCTTTTATGTCTCAAATAAAAGTAATGTTTGAGGACATGAAAATAGTATGTCCTATTTTCCACACAAAGAAAAGAAAATATATTTTTATCTTAGTAGAATGTTCGGTTCTTTCTTTATTTTTATTTTTTTTTATTATTATTTTTTTAATCCCCTTTATTTTATCTTAAGAGTGAAATATTCCTATTTCTGAAGCATCAGGGATGGAAATTTATAATCGCCAATTCTTAACTAGTTTTGGATAGAATACATCAAGTTTTAACTGGCAAGATTAAAAAAAAAAAAAAAAAAAAAAAGGAATTAAAGTTAAAAAAATTGCTAAGTTCAATACTTCTATAGATTATTGTTACATGCAGAATAAAATGTCATATTACTCAGTATCACCTTACCTAGTATGACTGAACAATTCATGGTCTTTCCTAAGCGGGTAAGTGTTCTAAGACACAAAAATTGTAATGCTTAGTTGTTTTAATTTTCCAAAAGATAAGGTCTCTTTACCCTCCCCCCTCTCTAAAAAAATGGATATTCTTTCCTTTACGTCCCGCAAAAATATTTTGTAAGTCCAACATAGGCTCACCTATGAATGGACTGCTGATGAAACCTACCAAAATTACCACAAATAGTAGTGCAGCTAACCTCACAGCCATTTGCTGCTAACCTCTGCACCAGTGCCTTAGACATATGTCTTGCAAACTATTAAAACTCTCCACCACTTGGCCATTGTTACAATATGGCAAAATGTTGATTGACCTTCACTAACAGTGCCGCATTTGCTTGTTACCTTGTTTACTAGAAGAGCAAAATATTAATAATTTGTCATAAAGCAGGTGACAAAACCTAAACAGAGCACTTTGGAAATGTGTGTGTGTGTCCTTTTTTTAAATTATATGCAAATGTAAATTACCATTGCAGCGTCTGTTTTGTCACTTGACACAAAGGGATTTTGATTTTCTTTTCTTTCTCTTTGTCACAATATTCAGTCTACATGATTAAATCATTTCTCACCCTTGCTAATGTATGACTCATTGCTGTCCAGAAGACATAACTTCATCTTAACAGAGTGTACATATACTGACTTCCTGGGGGAGGGAAGGATAAATAGACATGTAATAAGTTAGGGCAAGAACAGGAGTGAGAAACTTGAAAGGTATAGGTCAAGATAGGAAGCCAGATAAATGTCCATTGTGTGGAGAAGAGAATGCAGGCTTCCATTGTATATTATATTGTAGTCAAGCAAAGATATGGAGAGAGCAGGCCTGGCTACGTAAATGGGACAGTTTGGGGGGTGAGGTTGTAATACTGTCCAGCAACCCAAAGAAGCTCCCTGAAAGGAATGTGCCTCCTTCCACAATGGGACAAGGACAGCGGATGTGTGTGACAGAGAATGCATGCTACACAAGGAACAGAACTGTTAAAAAAACATGCGCCCTATTCACTCTCTACACTAAAACCGAGAAGATTCAATCACTAGAGTAGAAGCCGTCAGATGTTTTTGAATGGTCTGTAACTGAACTGACATGGGGTGACATAAGCTACCGAGGTAGGGTGTAGGAACTTTTTCCAACCCCCCCCCCCTCCCCTTGCGTCTCAGGCCCCAGTCCTGTGGTATACTGTAGAAAAATTTTGTCAGTAAAAGGAGAAAAGAACAGATAAATATAGTGAATTATTTAGGGAAAGTTAAAAAGAGATGGCTAAGAACAATTAAGAGAAAAATGTAAATTAGGATGGGTGAAATGGCAAAATGTGTAAAAAGGAGTAGAGGGCCTCCAATCCACAAAAACCTAAGGTTAGGTGTATGGGGACCGAATTATTCAATGGCAAGCAATAATGTAGGATTTTTAGGAGTTAGGAATATATGGCGTATTCCAGTATGGATTTTTAATAATTGTAATCTTGATTTTGTATTTCCAATTGATGATGTAAAAGGAAAGATGGGAAATAAATTACAAATTACTGATTTACTGTGTCTGTGCGACATGCTCGCTTTAACAACCCTGTTGACTGACATTCTTTCCAATATGCCTCCATGGTTTGCCGTGAGTAAGCTACCTGTACCATTTATTCTGAAAGTGTATATCCACTTCGGTTTCTGCCATTCAGTAAATAAAGTTTGTAAGTGTAAATTGTGTTTCAATATTGTGGCTAGTTTTGCTAATATAGTTGATCCTGCACCATTGTGCCACGATGAACAGTGCAAGCATTTCTGTAAGACAAAAGTTAGTAAGAATGCGTTTTTTTATGTTGGGACTGTGATGTTCCCTTCGTGCCGTTTGGAAATGGGATCACAGATACAAGATATTTTCGTGTAGATAAGGGCAGGAACTGTTCTCAGAATCTGTGGCAAAGGGTTCTTGTTTTAAGATCTCAAAGTTATCACCTGTCTAAGTACTCCTAGTTATGCTGAGCTATGCCCATACATTCTTATATTAACAAACTGTTATCCATTGTTCCATTGGAGACACAAAATAAGCCACAGAAGAATATCCTATTGGTTCAGTATTGTCAGGAGTTGTTGTTATCCTCAATAGATAGAAATACAGTACTGTTACAATTACTTTCTTGGAAGTGTTGAAAACAGTGTTGTTATGATAAATTAACTTTAAAGAGAGTCGATTAAAGACACTAGACAACACTTACTTTTAAATTTTTCCGGAAAAATTTAAAAGTAAGTGTTGTCTAGTGTCTTTAATCGACTCTCTTTAAAGTTAACAGTACTGTTAGTTTAATGATCGGTGCCTGTGACATTTGCCATGCTGCAGCGGTCACCCACTTGTTTGCCGATACTCGGGAGCTTTAACTCACAGAACTAACTTAACCTTTTACTGCTCCCCAGAAATACAAATATAATGGTGTCAAATCAGGGGAACGGGCCGACCATAGTCTTCTGCTTATAATTTTATTGTCAGTTATAAGTTAAGAGTTCTGTCTTGGATGCCCCAGCAGTATGTGCAGTCACATTGTCCTGCTGAAAATGTGCATTTAATCTTTCGAAATATGTCAGTCCGTCACACAACGTACCTTAGATGAACTTAAAGAAAACATTTTTAGGTAAGTTCGTGTTGTGGGATTGATGAAAGGAATGCAAGTTTTTTTTTTTACGATGGTGTGATTTGTGTATAGCACAAATTGGGCAGCACTTACAGCAGCTATTGTGATTAGTGTGAGTACTGACTTCTGTAATTAATATAGCACAGTAAGTTACATTGTTTTTAGTTGTGCAAATTAAAACTTCCGAGTATCGGCAAGCAAGTGGGTGACCGCTGCGGCATGGCAATTGTCATGGGCTCCGATTCTTAAACAGCACTGTACATAAACAGGGACAAAATAAGCATTGCTAGCCATGTCATTCAGATCAGCAAATGCAAAATTGAAGGAGGAAGTACCATCATGGCCATGTCATGTAAGGAGACTGGATTCTTGAGATGAGCGATGATCACAAAGTATGGATGACAGTATCCCCCAATAATCAAAGAAATGGTGCCACTCTCTTAGCTTTAATTGAAGAGCATTTGGAGTTCACCAGCATAATCCACACTGATAGCTGGGGTGGATACAATGGCTTAATGTCTGGTTTTGCACCCCACCTAACTGTTAATCAAAATCACATCTGTGGACACAAGAACAAATTTACTTACTAACATTAAGTCACACTGGTGACTAGAATGACTAGATGAAACATTAGCTTAGTTTGGTTAATAGTTTAGTTATACTTTAGATCATTGAAAGTGATTGAGAACATCCTGGAAGCTTACCTTATCATTTAAAACATTTGTTTAGTATGCTAGTGTATACTTCAGATTAGTGGAAAGTTTTGCCAATTCATTTACTGACTAGGGTATTGACTTTTTAATGTTGGCAACAAAAGTCCAAGAAGGTTTAAAAAGTGAGGAAAAAAAGCATGAAGTGATAATGAACCAGGTTATTAACTAAATATAAAAGTACACATGCAAACTTTTATGGAACACGTACACCTTCTTTTATTTTCGACCAACAAAAGCATTATAAAGTAGAAAGATATTACACTCCTTGCCAAAATCTTTAAAGCTATTTCATTTACCATATTTTATTAACTAGCATTTACCGTTTATCAAGACAAAATTTTTTTTATGTAGCATGATGGTATACCTTTCGAAGATTAGACATAGAATTAATTTATAAATGCACTATAACACTATAAATATTTGACCACAGACAATTATTGTCAAATATTGGTGAATCCTTGGATACCTTCTTTATAATTTGTGTTTGTGAATTCATGAATGTGAATTGAATTGAAACAAAATTAATTCAATTCCTTTGTGACTTAATGAAGTTTGCGGAAATCTTTTACTCTACCTAGGAGAAGACAACCTGACTTAGTCAAATTTGCGACGAGCTATGTCATGTGCTCACCGCACTGATGAGCAGTGAGATGCAGTAAAGCTAATAGTCGTCATGGCATGTCAGAATTGCATCCTAGAGTGTGTGTTTCTTCTGGGAAAGTTGTTTTCGTACAAATCAGTTGACACAGTTATAAACCAGGATGACATCAACTATTCCAGAGTTTTAATTCATAAGAATTGTCTGGACTCCCACCTCATAATTTAAAATTAAAAGTAGGATCATTGTGATCATGCTGTGTAACATTAACCAACCACGACTGTGCAATGGAATGAGACATTGAGAAAAAGCTAATTAATAACTTCATGGAGGCAACAATCATCAAGGGAAAGTACAAAGGAGTGTATATCTTGATCCCACATATTCTGATGATTCCGACGGATTTACGTTTTGATTTTAAGGGTCTACAAGTTCCCATATGTTTGGCCTTTACAATGACCATAAGGGCAGTCACTGAAAGTTAGCGGAATCAACTTGGAATTTCCCCGTTTCTCTCATGGACAATACATTGTGTGTTTGCACATCGGAAAACTATCATCTTCTTTATTTACACACTACAAAATAAGATAAACAATATTGTTTATCAGAAAGCTTTTAATTGATAACTTAGCTGTAACTGTGTTGTATTTAAACTTCACCCCCCAATTGCAGAATAAATAACACTGCGAATTTGTTTTAATTATATAGATAAGCTCAGGCAACTTTTATTTGTGGTACGAAGTTCGCCTGGTCAGCTATTGAATTGATATATTTTTTTAATGCTTAGATTTTTTTAATGACTATAGAATGAAAATTTGCAAGTTCAAACTTAGGAAACAAATTTGCGGGATATAATGGAAAGAAAATCCAAAAAATATTTTCAGAATTAGTTTGTCAGTATCTTGCATCAGTTTCTATACAAGACATCTTTCTGGTCCAACAGCACTTCTAAGTGTAAGATCTCACTAGTGTACACTTACATAGGATATTACTTCATCTGGATGGGAATTCTGAAGGCAGAATATAAATTAATAGGGTCTTGGCTAATGTTGTTAGAGAGGTTGTCCTATCATGATGGATGATGTTAATGTGATATTTAATGCACTAACTTTAAAGCACAAAATATTTTATAGTAATAGGAAACAGAAGTGTGTGGAATCTGCAAATATATATTCAAAGGGTTTTCAGAAGAAAACTCTGAAATGCTCACCAATTAGGAAAATTCTTCCTAATCATAAATTTCATAAGCTCATGGAGGTAGTGGCTGAAGAGCTGCAAATAACAAACTGTCTCCTAAGCTTACAGTTTACTCTGATCTACATATTCTCAGCCCACTGAGTACATACCTACATCTGAATCATTAACAACTTTATTCTTTTAAGGTCATGCCTGAAGTGCAGTACTTGTGTTGACATTGTGACCTCTCTGGCAACATTACCTCCTTTAATTAAAAGGTGCGAGTTTAAGAATAAAATACTCTACTGTATGTATGCTTTTGAATCCCTTTTTGTTAAGTATGAGCTTATTTTTTTCTGGGCAAAGGGGACAGGAATCTACTTTATTCAACAAGAACCTATAAACCATGAAAATGTTTTTTATCATTTGCTATTACCATTTTCATTACCTGGCTTTGCAGAATCCATTGATGTTTCATTTATCTCAGGTAGTGATTGATAAACCTTGCCTATTTGCATACTCAACTCTAAACTACTCTAATGTAATGTGAAGATTAGAGATGCAATAAAGTAAAGACCAGGTAGTCAAATCTTGCACATTAGAAACCAGTCAGCATTCTTTCTTTCGTTTTTTCGTTTTTTCTTTCGTTCGTTCGTTCTTTCTTTCTTTCTTTCTTTCTTTCTTTCTTTCTTTCTTTCTTTCTTTCTTTCTTTCTTTCTTTCTTTCTTTCTTTGGTATTTCAAATAAAAAGATGTTTTGCTTCACTGTAAGAAAATCAAAGCTGATTTTAGTTTTTTGTTAAAACAAGATAAAGTGCAGAATATTCAGCAAACAATTAGAAATACTAAATCTAAAGCTCTTTTATTGACCCGGAAGCTGAAAGTTATAGCATTTCCCAAATGTGGTGCTGCTGTTAAAGTTAGCATTGAAGTAATTAAAATTATACAATGAGTTGACTGAGACACTCTGTACTTCACATACCACAGATTTTCTTGCAACATGTTTCACCTTCACTTGAAGGCACTATCAAGAAATCGTACTGGGGGTGAAATGCGCTGAACGAAAATTTGTATTATCTGAAGCACAGAGTGTCTCAGTCAACTCTTAGTATAATTCTAATTACCTTTTCAAATTAGCACTGAAGGTTGAAATTGTAAAAAAGAATTGTAATGCCAAAAAGGGAAAACTATATATTAATGTTGAAGTACAGGGTGGTTAAAGAAAATCAATTTAGATAAATGTGACCAGCAGCAAAGCAAAAGTTTGATAATGTAGTGTATGTGATATTACTTTATACAAGTGAAATGGCTGTGAAAGGTGTAAAATATGAATCTGCGGTTGTAAATGTCAAGTTTCTCTTGTTCTTATGGCTGCACTTTTTAATGGGCATTCAAATTTGTCTATAGAAGACACTATATCCACCTTTGAAAAAAAAGTCATACCAAATAAACTAAAATGAACAAAATAAAATTATTTGTACCTTTTATTCCTAAATATTTAAATTGTGCATTGCCCTTGCATATTTGCTGCTTATGGTTCTCCAAAAACTCCCCATATGGCATACTGAAAGATCACAGTTTGCATTTGTAAGTTGTCCATATATCACTTCCAGATTTAACTTTTCTCTTTTTCTGTACACAAAGCACATATTTTTTGCATGAGTTGAAATTTTCTTGTAAGTGATGAAAATTATTAGGGGATGCAGCTCCAGTGGGCTAACTTCTGTTTTGTTTCTATATGGTTTTGAGACATAAATGTTCCTATTAGCTAGTATACCAAGTTTTTCATGAAGATTACCTTCTTAGCAGCATGAGCTGCACATGCAGTCAGTTTGAGGTCATACCAAATGAATGAGTACACATACATTGATTACAAAAAGTAATATATACAAAATTTTAGTTCAGTTACTACTAGTGTCCCATTTTCACTTGTTTCTAAGATATCTAACATCCCTGGTTGCAGACATTGTATACCTCCTATTCCTTCTCCTCTTCAGATGAAAATGGTCTGAGATCACTACCAGTACTTTCAAATGTGAAAATTAGTAAAATCGCTTATCTGTTACATATTTACAGGATGCATAGATACAGAAGTCCATCTCAAGCTAACCTCAGCTGGTGTTTAGTGCTTATTTATGTTCTTACATATGCAAGAATGCTTAATAAGCAAGTGCATTAAATGAGGTGATACTCCATTTTAACAGCATGACTATTGAACATACATATAGACTGTTAGGCCAGCAGAGAAAATTTTAAAATGTCTTTAGAATTTGAATCGGTAATTCAAAAACGAACATCACTTAAATTATCTTTACTTGGACATGTTTTGGAGAATGTTTTGTCCCCATCGTCAGCAGTTATCCGACTGGTTGGATCCGTGGTTTCTTGAAGTGAGCTGGTTGTCTGTGGCGGCATCTGTTTGTGAGATGAACTTCCAAAGAGTTTTCAGGTGGCAATTCGAAATTTAAAGTATACTGTTTGTTTTTTATAATTAGCAACTTTTCCCAAACATCGAGTTTGACTGCATTACTGGCTGATTTTAATAGTTTTATATTTGGTACAATTTCATGATTGGTAGACCAGAAATGGTGAGCTATTGCTGATATTTCTATTTGTTTGTATTTCATGCATCTCATATGTTCCTGTAAACTTCTTTTGGTTTTTCCTATGTAGAACTTATTGCAATCTGAGCAGTTGATTTTGTATATACCTGATTTCTTGTTTTCAGGTACTGGGTCTTTCAGGTTGTTGCATAATAAGTTTTTTAAACTGAATTTATTTATTGGGGCTAGGGTGATGTTGTACTTCTTGAATATCTTGTTGAATTTATGATGCATTCTGGGATTATATGTGAATTTCCTGAACTGTGTCTTGGTTTTTTATTCTGTTAATTTTGTGGTATCCACTATGTGTTTCTGTTTCTTGAATTTCCAAATTTTCTTATCTATTGTTTACTGTATCCATTAATTGCAGCTATGTAAATCATGTGGTTTCTAACCTTTTGCTTCAAATAATAATGTCTTTAGAATGTTAGGGCCCACAAGAGATTCATTCAGACCCTCACTAGTTATAATAGCCTTTTAACTGAGATTAGTACAGTTAACAAATTCTTGCTAAAGTGTGTAGTCCCTCTTTGTTAATAGGGAAAGACTTCCAAAGGATTAGTGAATATGCATGAAATTTGGACGATTCTTAAAGGCTAATTTTAGGTTTTTCTTTACTCAGTTACTTGGCTTTTAACATCATAGTCTTCAAACTAAACTTTGTTTCCATCAATTTGTAATTAACTAAAAATTACTTATAAAGTGAATTATTAATTGAATAAAGTGATTTTAAGATCCTCTAAATCACTAGAGGAAGTTTTAAGCCATTGGCACCTAAAAACTTAAAACAAATTTTGAAATAAAGAATGGTTTTATCTGCGTAATGAATTTAATAGTTCCAAAAGCTGCTTATTAATTGGAAGAAAGTTCAAATTCTCCTGTTAGGAGAAACAAACATTTGAAGAAAAATTATGGAAGATGTTCTTATAAGTCATTTGCAAAATATGTATGTGCATATATCATTTGCCGATTTTGCAGTTCTGCCTCTATAAACAATTTCTGTGGATAGTCAAACTTAATAGTGCTTAATGAAAAGATTGTAAATTAAGCCATTATTAGGTGCTTGATTCATTTAATGTACTTAGGGCCCGTATTACGATCTCCGGTTACTAGTGGAAGTTTGTTATCTTTCAGTAATTGATAACTATTTCTTAGGTGCAGTGCGTCGTATTACGAAAACGATTTACCTTTAAATTTGTTACCCTGTGAATTATGGTGCGATGTGAATGGTTGGCAATATTTTCCACTAGGATTTTACGTTGTTTGCAGCGCTATCTTGTGTTTACAATGTGTAATTAGCGGGAAAACCAAACACATGTACTAGCACCAGGTGCCTTGTTTTAACTTTTTATTAGTTGTTTTCTGTAAGTTTTCATATTTTCATTAATAGTTCATTTTTAATAAGGTTTAGCATAGTTCTGTATATTTATTATAGTTTGATTACAGTTTAGATTTTCCATAGCGTTAAGACATTCTTTTTCATAGTGTTAGGTTAGTGTTATAGGTTATATAGGTTGCGTTAAGTTAGTGTTATTATAGATTATGTAGGTTAGATGTTTATATGGAAAATATATGGAAAGCTTTGCTAATTTATGAACACCAAGAGATTTCCAGTCAAAAAAATGTAAAAATAAGGCTACACCACTGTTATTAATTCTGATAATAGTATTGTACAAATTTTATAATTTGGTTAAAATCATTTGGTAAGTAGTTTATCATCGTGGATAAATCATCTCATGAATTATCATTTCACAGAGTTATATGTAAAGAGGGAAGCTCCACAAATTACAAGTCATCCATGAATAAAAGCAAGGTTATAAAATAATGCATTCTGTCACCAGTAACTTGGTACCTGAAATGTTTTTGTTTTTAAACATAATATATTTGGCTAGTTATGAAGCAATAACTATTGCTTTCTTTTAAGAAAACAGGTTATAGAAAACTTATATTTCTTCTTGGCACTTCATAATCAAACGACCACATTTCAGTCACAGCATTGTGCCCTTATTTGAAAAACATAATTGAACAAATAAATGGCTTCATTTAAATACCACAGGGTACAAGATGGGCAGGTTTTAACGTTTCTTTACGTGTGCAATTCACAGCAAACATATTTATGTACTGCATTTGTACCATCTATGGTAGGTATGGCAAGAATCATAAAAGAATATGAAAAGAAGTATTAACACCAATTTCTTAAGATAAGTGAAGCCTTAGTGGCAAACATTTTTATTTGTGTAATCATAAGTAATACTTCAACTTGCATTGAGACAGTGCACAAACTGAATAAACTGCAATATAATTAGCAAATGATATTCATTAAGGCACACTAGGACAAAACATTTATGGTATTGCACATGTAAAAAGCTACATTACATGTGTGAACAGTGTTTGCAATAACGGTTTGGACATCAGTACAAATTGCATAACCTAAAAAATTTGTTTTATTCACTGTTTGCTTTACAGCTTGTTACTTTGCTCTGGTAATGCTTAAATTAACGAAATGCAAATTCAACTTTGTGCCCATTATTAGCAAAATCGAATGTTTACTACTTCAGCATGTTTCTGACCTTTTATACATACCTACCCATATAGTGTTGCATGTATTTTCCGGTATAGGTTTAACTTGCTTTGTTTATTACATTTATGTTCGATAAAACATGTTGCAATATGATCGCGTAAAATATTGTATTGCTTGCAAGCAAGTCACTGACAAGATATACATAATACTCATGTGGTATATTTTATTTCATTTTCAACATGTCATGAATATATCACATTATATATGTCTTAAATTTGATTTGATGTCTAATCTCCTCCAAAATCCCTGATGTGGTCTCTTTTGACAATTGATTGGGTGGCTAGAACTCTTCTTCGTCCCACTCCTCGAAATTATCTTTCCATATTCTAATTTTTTAGCTCATCTTCTATTAAATAAATACTGTGCCAACATTTCATCTTCAGAATCACTGTCGACATTCAATCTGGACTGCAGGTATGCCATTTTCTTTCGTTTGTGTGTGCGTGCGTGCTTGCTTGCTTGCTTGCGTGTGTGAACTCCAAGCTATCGCACTAACCGCTACTTGAGGTGAGAGTTTACCTCCAGAAATAGCTCTCAGTTAGCCCTTAACCAAAGGTCATAATACCGACATCTGCGTGTAACTCCAAGTTAACCATTAACCAACACCTTAACTGGAGATCGTAATACAGGCCATTAGAGGCATTTTAATAGTGATGTCTGCATAAAATATTAAGCATTAGGAATCAAATTTGGGACACACTTGCTTCAATTACTCTGTTATATACAGGAATTGTTTCAGAAGCCCTTGCTTCCATCATGAACTGTAGATTGAATGGTGGTGGAACCACAATTTTGGTTCTTTTGGGGAATGGGTTGGGAGACACTCTTTTAACAGATTTCCCATATTGATAATTTCCTTCATTTGTATGTAATATATTTCTAGAACTGTGTGCATATTGAATTCCATTAAAAAGGTATAGGTTATACCAAAGCTGAAAGAATTTGAATTTCAGAAGCTTTTTGTGGATAAGAAAATAATAATATTGACAGATAGACTGAAGGCAACAAATGAAACAATCTTTTTCTTTTTTTAAATATATTTTCAAAAGGATGTGTTTTGCAATTCTTTGTTTTGCCAGCATTATTGACTTTTCCAATGTGTAAGGACTATGATACAATGAAGCACAAAATTAATATAATTTTGAGCCGAACTAGTACTCAATGCTCCACTTATTGCTAGTATTTACCTAGAACACATTTCGTTAGGATCTTCCTAACATCATCAGCTGTTGTCGACTAATAGATGTTGGTTTGGTGAACTCCTTGGAGGTGATAGGTGCATCCCTGTTAGTATCTTGATGAACTTGAAGTTTGGGTTTTCTTCTTAATTTCGACACTACCTTTTAAAAAAACCCAGACTTCAAATTCATCAAGATACCAACAGAGACGCACCTATCACCTTCAAGGAGTTCACCAAACCAACATCTATTAGTCGACAACAGCTGATGATGTTACGAAGATCCTAACGAAATGCGTTCTAGGTAAATACTAGCAATAAGTGGAGCATTGAGTACTAGTTCGACTCAAAATTATATTTATTACTTTGTTTATACAACGGGGTGTTAAAAATAACTGTTTTTTTTTTTTTTTTTTTTTTTTTTTTTTTTTTTTTTTTTTTTTTTTTTTTGTTATTAGAAAATACTGCTCACATTTATTCAGATTCCATTACAGACCTTCAATGTAGTCTCCCTTGGACACAATATAAACGTTCCAACATTCAGTCCAGTAAACATTTATTGTTCTTTCACACTAACCGTTATAGGCTGAAGTATGGAAAGGTAGTGTCAGACTGAAAAATTCAATGTAATAGCCGTGATTTGAACCACAGATCTTCCGGTCTCCTTCCAGCTGCTCTTACCCATTGAGCTACCATGGCCAACATGCCAGTATGACATTAAATCCTCCAACTGACTCATGTTATGTTTTCCTCAGTAAACCACTAGGAGTTCTCATAAACACGAGACAACTTCCTTAATGCCTTAATGGCTGTAAGTACTTAAAGGCTCGGGCTTTATACTTAAGATCATTATTAGGTCAATTAATGAAAATTAACTGTGCTTTCACACTAGCTGTGTGTAGGCCAAAGTACTGTATGCCCACGACAAGAAGGCTAGAGGGGTATGAAGGGCGGAGGAGCTTGAACTGTTTATCTGCTCTGCTAACGGATCTGTTTACTAGGAAATGAGTGTATGAGAGTGCATATGAGTTACCCATACTGCCAGATCTAATGTTTGTTGCTGTAAATGCAGCGATAGGTATTCTGTATGGGTGAGTTATGTGACAGCACTTGTGTAAAATTAAACGAACCTTCCTTCCTTGTCATACTGGGAAGGTGAGTGTAAACACCGTTGGGACAGCAAAAGTGATTATGCTACACATTCCTCTAGCTTGCCTTCTTGTCGTGGGTCTACAGTATGGAAAGGTAGAGGCAGACTGAAAAATACAATGTCATAGCCGGGATTTGAACCACAGATCTTCTGGTCTCCATCCTCATTGAGCTACCATGGCCAGCATTTTAATTTTAATTAAATATAAATAGTTAATTATGAATTGTAAGTCACCATTGGGATATGTGATCTTGAATTTGAGATTCCTCGTGATTACCAGGAAAATGCAAATCAGTTGAAGAATTTTATATTGTACCAGCATGTTGCCAGTGAGCAGCTGTTGCATAGTGCGAAAGATTTGTGGTTCAAATCCTGCAGTGGCATTGAATTTTTCAGTTCTCTCTTTTCTAAAGTTTGTACACAATTTGTGTGTGTTAGAACAAGCCTAAATCATTGATTGCCCTTATAAATGGAAAGTGATGTTTATTGTAGCAACAAAACCAACTGATGGCTGGGAGTAACACTGACATAGTGCCGGCACACCTTCAAGGAGGAATTAGCAATTTAATGATATATTATTTATTATTAAATACTAAAAGAAATACATCTTGGGCTACTCCTGAGCTCGGCCCTGGCACTTTTACTAACAGGTCAACCCTTCAGTACAATTACATACTTTATATGTGTTTGCCCCTTTAATGTTCATTACTTTCCATTTACATTAGTACATAAAGTCAAAAGTTTACGCTTCAGGTCCCAACTAAATTTTTTTTTAAATTTGATTCAGATTGACAACTTAATGCCTATTGCATGTTCAGGTTAATGAACAGTTATCAAAACTTTAGACCTTTGTTTTACTAGCAGAGAAATTTATAGCTACAATGCAGTGCATATCAAATTGAAGTAAAATGTAATTGTGAGTGGTCAGATGCTCTTTGTTACTAAGCACACAATGAGAAGCAAGTGCAGATATGACGGCAAATCAAAGTCTTTGCCCCTCTTTTTTTCTGGTAAAAAAAGATGCATACAGCCAACTTAACATGTAGATATTATTCCTTGTACCTTTCACAATTTTTCCACATAGTCCCTGTGCCTGTTCAGACATTTATCCCATTGCAGCATTAATTTTGCAATTCAGCTGCGGTAGAAGTCGGCCATCTGACTATGGAACCGCTGTTGCACTGTTGTCTTAACTTTGTCGACACAAGTGAATAACTGTCCTGCCAGGAACTCCAGCAGACTGAAAAGATGGAAACCACTAGGGGCAAGATCCAGGCTCTATGGTGGATGATCTAGAAACTCCCAGTGAAATTTCCTTAGCATGCCGATGTTCTTGTTTGCCACCTGTAGTCTTGCATTGTCATGAAGGATGATATGTCAACATCAAAAATCCTGCTGCGCTTCTTTCTGATCGCAGCCCGCAGAAGTGACAATGTGGAATAATATCTGTTGGCATTGAGGGTGGCACCTCATGAAATCCAGCATGAGAGTCCATGGCAATCTCAGAATGCCATTAACATCACTTTGTGAACAAATGGCGCAGTATGAAATTTCTTTTTTACAGAAAATTGCGGATGTTTCCACACTATACTCTGTTGTTCTGACTCCAGCATGTAATGCAGTAATTGAGATCGTCAGTAATAATGAGATCCAGGAAATTGCCACCCTCCTCAGCATATCATTGCAGATTATTCAAAGAAGCACTCATTCGCTTGCCTTTCATCATGTTGTCCTACAGCTTAAGAACCCATTGACATGAAATTTTCCTGTACCCTAGGCATTTGTGAATGATGTAGAAAGCGCTCCCAAAGAAATATCGAGCTCCTGAGCAATTTCTTTGATGCTCATGTGGTGCTCTGCTTTCACCATCGCATCCATACACAATATTGTCATCACTCACTGATACATGTAGTTTCCCCACATGCTCATTGTCATGCAAATTTTCATGGCCATTTTCGAACTTAGAACACCACCATCTGACACTTCTCAAAGCAAGAGACCTTTCTCCATATATTGGCTGCATTTCACTGGATCTCAATGGGTGTTAATCCTGTGCTCTATAGAAAATGGATCACACTTTGTAAGCGGCGAACATGTTAAACACACCTGTCATTTTGCATGCAATGACACCAGCACAGCCACCAGCAGCAACTGGAAACTCTGTGGAGTAAAGACTTTTTGATTTGCCGTCGTAAATTCCACATTTTTGGATATGCAGTCTTGCTTTAAACTTCATTATAACTACTCAAGCTCTAGTATTTTCATTTGGTTTGATTTGTATTTTTGTCATCTTAGTCATCAAATTCATTGTATATAGATGACTCAGTAATACTGGGTTTTTCCATATTCATCATTACTGTGATTTTGTGTTTTAGCATTAAAACTGTAAACTTTATAAATGTGAAGTGTTTTCATCTCATTCCTTAGCAGTTATCACTAAATTTATATGATTTAATCCTATGTCTCAGACGTCAAGATCCAAACTTTCAACTTATTAAGTAGTACTGTTTTATGCAAATTTAGCTTATATGGCAGTTGTGAAATAAATCTATTGTTGCTGCAAATTCCTTCTACACGATATGACAGTTTGTGATGTAATATTAAAAAGCATTATTCAGAATGATTTCAGAAGTGAAAATCATGGGGATTTTACTTATAAGTAAATATCCACAGGATTGTAATATGTGCAAATATCTGTATAACCTTGATAAATATCTAAATATACCATACATTACACAGAAAATGAAGCTAGTTACAGTGGAATAATAAATATAATACAAATAAAATATTTAGTGATTATTTTCCACTTATCTTAAGAAGTTGATGACAAAACTTCTATCTTCTATTTGAAATTAATTTCGTGGACATTTGCCCACATCTTCAAACACACTTCATTGTCAAGGATACTATATATTACCAACATCTGAAGACGAAACAAACCTAAAAACAGAATCAATTGCTGGTATGTCAAAATTCATTACGCGATTTGTATCTTTTAGAATAAATATTTTTTCCAAAACCATTAAATCTATGGGAACATTTAATTGTTTTAATAATTTAACTTCGGGGTTTATTTCATGGTTAAATGACCAAAAATGATCTGCCACGGCCGATTTATCAATTTGTAATGAATCGCGTAATGAATTTTGACATACTGGCAATTGATTCTGTTTTTAGGTTTGTTTCGTCTTCAGATGTTGGTAATATGTAAATACATAAATACATAGTATCCTTGACAGCAAAGTGTGTTCGACAACGAATTGTGTTTGACTGAAGATGTGGGCAAATGTCCACGAAATTAATTTCAAATAGAAGATAGAAATTTTGTCATCAACTTCTTAAGATAAGTGGAAAATAATCACTAAATATTTTATTTGTATTATACCATACATTGTCAATTACCCTTGGTGAAATACTGCCTTGAACTGCTGAGTAGTGGAATGTGGTAGGATGTGTTGTAAATCTTTGAGATTCCCCAAGTTTCTGTTTTCTTTTCAACAGTAGCATTATGTTAATATCTGAATTATAATTGTAATCTCAGAGATTTACAAAGCATCCTACCATATGCCACTACTTCAGCCAGTCGAGTCCAACACTATTTATCATATACTTGAAGGTGTCCACAACCATTGCACTATAAAAGATATGTACTAATGTGTGTAAAGACATGAGTACCTTATGGCTTCTGCACAAGATTACATTATGATTGCACTTCACCTCTGATAAAACAAATAGTTCACTTACTTTCCCTATGAGTTGCAGTCCAATGTTTATGTATGTTTTAGTTAGCATGTGTTCTAAGCAGTTTCAAAATTTCAGCTATTGCACTTTGGGATCCTTTGGCTATGCATAAATTAAAGGCTTTAAATTCTATTTTAATACTGGAAATGCCAATAATTTACAGTTGTTTAATTTTTTTGGACAAACTAGGACATAAATTCTCTCAAAACAAAAGCTTTTTACAGGTATTTAGTAGAATACCGGTACTAAGGAGTCTCGAGAATCTCTATTTGAGCTGGATTAACATTTTAAATATAAGATAGGATTTTATTCTGGTGATCAAGGAGACAGAAGTACAGATCAACTTCTACTTGACCTCTGTTGACTGCATTTTATGTACAGATTTGAGCCATTCTTCAAAGGAAACACACTGCTTCACAGCATATGAACTCCATTAATGGAACATCATTATGAAGGTATGGAAGAACAGTAAATAATTGTTTCATAGGACTAAAATAACATCTGCCATATGGAGAAAGCTGTATTTTAATCAATGTATTTGTTCTTTTTAATAATCTCAATGTAGATCCCAATTGGGAATAGTCATGTATTTAAAAGTAGTTCATTTGTGGACTGATGTGTATTAGAATTTTTTTCTGTATGTTAATTGAACAAATTTCATGTTAAAATTGTTGACCATTTCATTTGAATCAGTCTTGTGATTACGTGACTATTTGGAGGAATTTAGTAACGCTGACATCTAAATTAATTTATTAAACTATGGTAGTCAATTTTGTCACGTTACATTATTTACATTTTAATTTTTTAGGAACCAGTTTTGGGAGCTATTGCTTCCATTTTTAGCCTCAGAGAAGATCTGACTGTTGTTGCCTGTAGTCTTCTCTCTGGTGGTGGAATATTGAACTTCTTTGTCAAATTGTCAGCTGGTGGGGTTTGAGAATTTTATTTCTTTGTACTTTCATATTAAGATGTTCTTCCATGTTGTGAGTTCATCATCATCATCATCATCATCATCATCATCATCATCACACCTTTTAATAATTTTGGATTTGGGTCAAAGTTATGTTCTGTTCCAAAAGTGAAACGCTACTGTTGACTTGTCTTGTTTCAGTTTGATGTTTCTGAAATATTCTTTGACTCTGGTTTTTAGTTTCTTTTAGTTTACCCTAGGAAGATAATTTTTACAATTCTTACAATTTATTTGGTATATTCCAGATCTATGATGGATAGGATTTTACCTTTTGCTTTTGAATTTAACAACTTATTTTATTACTGAGTATTTATATTTGATAAAGGTGCCAAGATATTTTGTTCTCTTAAAATATTTTTGAATTAATTACATGTTTTTGGGTGGTACATGAATCCACTAAATATGCTTTTTCTTTTTTATTGGTGAATGTGCTTACTTCCTTAATGGGTTTTTACAGCTTAGCTTTTTTAATTTTCTTAAATACAGAACTTTTGTTGATACCATTTTCTTCTGGTATGTGAAGTATGGCTTTTCCTTTCTTACAGTATTTTACTTTATCCATGGATATGTTGACTAGTTTGTGTGTAAGACTTATTATTGCATGTTTATGTGTAACTGGGTTATAGCTATGATTTTTTATCTAATTTTCCATATAAGTTCCAAATGTTATGTTATTTTATATACCAAATAAACTGTAAAGATGGTGAAAAAAGAAGCCTAAAACCCAGTCAAAGAACATTTTAGAATAAGTTGAAACAGGAAAGTAAATCAGCAGTAGCATTTCACTTTCGAAGTGAAAAATATAACCTTGACCCAAATCCAGAATTATTAAAAGCATTCTAAACCATAACAAACATCCTGGGAGAACATCTTTATACAGAAATGCAAAGACTAATTAATAAACTTAAAAATTCCCCTAGTGGACATTTTGATAAAGAAGTTCAATGTTCCACCACCAGAGAGAAGATTGCAGGCAACAAGAATTGATGACAGTCAGACATTCAAGGTTGAAAATGGAAGCAATGCTCCCTAAACTAGTCCCTCAAAAATTAAAATGTAAGTGACCTAGTATGACAAAATTAACTACCGTATTTTATGAATCAATCTTGTAATGTTTATTGAAAAAGTAAGTGTAATTTCATAGACTTTTTGTGCACATCTCAGACATTTAGTTGGCCATTCTAAATCAACATTGACTTCATTTTCCACAGATAATTGCCAGCTATCATAATTATTGAAAAGAAATTTTGCATATAATTTTCTATTGTGCATAATTGGAACTAGATAAAAAGATCATTATCTTAACGAAAATGCCATTCCGATGAAAGTGGTGTCTCTGGGTGTGCAAGTTGTGTCAGTGTAAAAAAAAAAAGAAGAAGGAAAGAAAGAAGAAAAAAAAGTGGAGTGTTTTGAATGGCATAAGCATTAACGCAGCAGTAAACAGGCAAGATATTGGCAAATGTTACCTGCACTCCAGATCAAATGAAACATGAGTTTCATTTCTTCACCATATGCTTACACAAGCCGAGGTGTTTTCAGTCAGGATTTGAAGTTACAATATTGTCTGCTAGCTCCCCTCTGTCTTTAGCATTTATGATTGTAGTGACTTCAAACTTTTAAGATGGTTAGGGAAACACAAATTCAATAACTATTAAAAACTCCATTCTCATATACTTCTTAAACTCAGAAAAACACCACTAATCGACAGCGGTGGACCATGTTCTAATCTCATAGTGACAACTAATATTAAGGACCAAAGGAATTTCATTTTTAAGAGACATTTTTGTTTAGGGGTGTATAAAATTTCAGATTGTACCTTTGTTGCAATGCAGTGAAATCAACGGATTTTACTGTTGGACAAGTTTATTCTCAACTAAGAAAAATCATCTTTATGTCTTAATACCGTAGCAAAAAAGCCTGGTGAACCTGAAATGCATTTTTCTAGGTTTATGTACATATTTTATATATATTACATTCTTTTGGATCCACAATGAAAAACTGAAATTGAGCTGCACTCTGAAAAGATAACAAAGAATAGGAATATTAAAGAGACATTAATGCTTTGTAGCTAGCAAAGCTGATGCTACCATTTTGCTCTCATAATTATATGGCACAGATTCTAATTATGGGAAATATCATATTCCTTATTGCAAATTTTGATTCCACATTAAAGGAACATACTTCTACACATTCTGCAGTACTTCAGTAATTGATCAAAATGATTTGATAAATTAGTAACCCAATGTACAATGAGGTGAAATTTATTGTGAAATTCAGAACCCTAGTTTTATGGCTGCTATACTTGACAAAGCATCTGACATAAGCAACATATTTCAATTTCAACTGTTTTATGGTATACTTTTGGTGACAGAAAATATTTATCTTGGATTTCATGGCATGAGCACTGATAAAACTCCATCTCTTTTTAACCTGGAGTGAAATAAGTAATGGACACACACAAGGGTAAAGGACAAGCTAATTACTGAAACATTTGATGGGTCTTCTGCGATGAGTGGCCGTCTCAGTGTACTTTCAAAGCAAAATACTAGTAAAGAATACTAAAGCTCTCTTTACATATTGTAACAAAACTTTATCACCTAGTGGCTGTAACAACAACAACCAGAATAGAGAGACTGAAGATGCAAATAAGGATTTGCAAAGCTAGTCTCTTAAATTCTGGGGAAAGTTCATCAGTTTTCTTAAAAAGATATGTGAAATTTGTAACAAATAATGATATTTTATTGTAATATTTGTTACTTCACTGTTAGTCTCTGTTTTTTTTTTTTTTTTTTTTTTTTTTCCATATTGGAAACAATCTGTTTAGACAAGCTGTAGTACTTCATGCACTATGGGTTGGAACACCATCTTGTTAGTACCACATGTTCCTTGTCTGTAGAAGAATCTCTTCTAGCATTTCACTATTCCACATCACATGTTTAAGCTCCATGAAGATCTGACATTCCATATGATGAAGACATTGGGGTTGTCAACACACCAATAATGCATGTTTCTGCAGTTTACCTGGCTATAATAGTAAATGTTGCTTCATCACTAAACAAGATACCGGATGAATCTGGGGTATAATGTCTTAATGCCCCTGTATTCCATGGAGATCTGACATTCCATATGATGAAGGCATTGGGGGTTGTCAAGACACAAATAATGCATATCTCTGCAGTTTACATGACTATAAATAGTAAATGTTGCTTCATCACTAAACAAGACACCTGATCAATCTGGAGTATAATGACTTAATGTCCCTGTACAAAGGTTAACACAATTCTCAAAATCATTCCCATGCAGCTCTTGATGAAGAGAGATGTGATTGGGATCTGTGTCAATGGAGAATGCCTGATACTTGCTCGATTCATGTCACTTCCACGTACAATTACTTAGGAACTAATTTGCAGATCTACTACAGCAGTAGCCAAAATATTAATTTCTCTCTCTTCTCCAGTCACTTGTGTGCTTCTGTCCTATTTTCTAGCTGCTACACTACCATTTTCACGTAACTGGTTGAAGAAGTTGATAAATAATGATAGATATGGTATACGTCTATTGCGAAATGTTTCCATATACACTGTACAGGAAAGAACTGCATTCTTCCTGCACTCTGCTTACATGTGAACATGTTGGCATTTTCCACTCAGGACCCACTGTTTGGAGTATCACAAATTGACTAGAAAGTTGCAATGCAATCAATGAACAGAAAACAGTTGAATGGAACAAGTGTCTATGTGTACAGGATAAAAATAAAATTTCTTATAAATTACTTGCACTAGAATTCTGCAACAAAAGCCATTGGAATTATACTTTACACTAGTTTTATTTTGTTGATACAACTAGGCATTGTTCCTTTTAAAAACCATAAGTTCGCTCAAAAAATATACTTTCTCAGTATTATAAAAATCTGTTCATAGGCTAAAAGTATGAGCCCTTGATTATCAATAAATGTTGAGGAAACTGCACATCAATAGCACTTTTGGAAGCAACAAATCTTATAAAACAGGTATTGTTGCCATAACTCTGATGCTTCAACCTCTTAATGATTAGGTCGGAGAGCAGAACAGATACACAAATAAGTAGTTTTACTTCCAATTTATGAGGCATAATAATTGCAATTCATTTTGTAGACTTGAATCAACTTAAACTAAAGCATCCTCTCTCCCTCCTTCCCTCCCTCCCTTTTCCCCTCTCACTGTGACACTAGCTCCATGTTTATCTTTAATGTGAATATATTTTCTACTTATAAAATGCAAGCATTCCCTTAATAAGAACCCTTCTAAATTAATTTGAGCTAATTTTACTGGTTACTAACCCAACATAGGTCCCACAGTGTCTAATAGGTGCCAATAACTTTTTAACTCTTTTATTGATTTTTCTGAATGTATATCATTATTTTTAAAAAGGTTCATTCATTTACTTTTTATTTTCATGTTTAATCCTAATAATACTAATGGTAGGTAAACCAAAGTGTAGTATTAACAAAAAAAGGCAGTAGATGTTAAGATATAGTATGAAAGAATAAAACAAATTATTACTTCAAAATAGAGCATATAAACAATTTTTATTTATTACCTCACATGATATTTATTTCCTCCTTTTTCCTCTCTGTTTTCCTGTTTTACACTATCCTATTTTTCCAATTCCCAACTCATAGGGCACTCATAGCATATCACTCTACCATGTTACAAACAAAAATACTTTTTTCACTTTCTAAAGGTTATATGAACTTGTTCTATGTGTAATTCTGGGTTCACAATGCTTTCCCAACTTTGTATTTCCATCCCTTCCTAACTAGAATAAGACACCTCAAATAATAGGTTCATCTGTGTCAGGACTTTCTTCTCTTCTCTCAAGTAGAAAATCATCTGCATTTGTATCAGGTTCTTCACATAATTTATCTACTGCCCTATATCCACATCGTCACTCTGTAGTAAATGGACAGCTAATCCTAAGTCATTTGGGTTGCTTAAACCAATCTTGCACGTTCCAGACATTGTAGGAAGAATGGATGGGTTCCGTGGATGCCTCCAGTGGATGCAAATGCTGAAATCTGCATCACGTGTAGCCCCAATTACAACAGTTTATCAAAAGACCAGTAATACATTGTCAGCCAAGGATAATTTGAGAGGTGGTGTTCAAAAGCGAAAAACCTTAAAGTAGCTTGGGAAAACAGACGCCTGGCACTTTCTAGATGCACCGTTACCTGTGGAGAGTTAAATACATTCTCCAAATAAAAAAACAAACTTCTAAATTGGGAATTGTAGCAGAAATTGCCTTTATAAGCAATTGTGAACAAAGTTGCAAGTAATGAGAAATGTGCTGATAAAACTTTGGTTAATAAAGCAAGAAAAAAACTTTTAACAAGATAATTGCATTGTTTGAAATAAAATTATTGAATACTAATAATGATAAAGAACTTTTAGCTTCGTGTTTCTGAAACCTGATTGAAATCTTTGGAATTCACAGGCAATTAGAGGATTACTGAAGTTAAAATTATCTTACTCTCATCTGTTGGATAAATAGGGTTCTGCAGCAGAAGTGACTAATACTATGCTTTAAGGACAAAGGTTTTACTAACTGACTTAATTTAATTTATTTTTTTTATGTTATTCAAGCTTTTAACTAGTAATTTTAATTGCTGGTTACATAAAAATTCAACCTTTATGTTGAAAAACTATTTTATAATAAACACTGATAATTCGTTATACATTTGTGGTAATTGTCAGTCTTTCTTGGTACTCAAATGGGATATGTTAGCTGTTACATGACTTTATTTAGTAAATACCTTCGTATGGATAGTCAACATGAAAAATTCAATGCCATGGACGGGATTTGAACCACGGATCTCCTGGTTTCCATCCAGTTGCTCTAACCCATTGAGCTACCATGGCCAACGTGCCGTCCTGACATTAAATTCTCCAGTTGACTCATATTCCTGGTAAACCACTAAGGACTCTCATAACACCACCACCATCATATCTGAGATACACTATTTGCGGCGACTTACTATAGTAAGTACTTGAATCCCAGGCTTCACCACTGAACTCTTATTATTTAAGTTAATTGGTGGAAATGAATCATTTCTTCACCATAGCCGCACATAGCCTAAGGTTTTCTATGGATAGAGTCAACATGAAAAATTCAATGGCATGGGCAGGATTTGTCCAGTCGCTCTAACCCATTGAGCTACCATGTCATGGCATTGAATTTATCCATACAAAACCTTAGCCTATGTGCGGCTAGTGTGAAGAAATTATTCATTTCCACCAATTAACTTAAGAGTTTAATGGTGAGGCCTGGGATTCAAGTACTTACGATAGTAAGTTGCCACAAACGGTGTATCTCGGATACGAGAGCCCTTAGTGGCTTACCAGGAATATATGAGTCAACTGGAGAATTTAATGTCAGGACGGCACGTTGGCCATGGTAGCTCAATGGGTTAGAGCAATTGGACGGAAACCAGGAGATCTGTGGTTCAAATCCTGTCCATGGCATTGAATTTTTCATGTTGACTATCCATACAAAACCTTAGCCTAAGTGTGGCTAGTGTGAAGAAATGATTCATTTCCACCAATTAACTTAAAAAATACCTTCGTGTTTACTTCTTTTACCAATGAAGCCATAACATAAGCTGTTGTATTCTTTCAATGCAACGCAAAGGTAAACAGTTCTGCATTGCCTCTTAGGAACAACTGAAGCACTTCAATGAAACCCACATCTTATATTTGCAATATACGAGGGCCGTTCAGAAAGTAACCTCCGATCGGTCACAGTGCGGGTAGTGGGGGGAGTAGCGACACCATCTGTGCATTCACACACTCAGCAGGTCAGTCGGCATCAAGCCGTGGTCGAGTGAACGTCGTATCTGCGCTAGTTTAGTGTTAGTGGCCGTTTGAAATGTGTGCTGCAATAGAAAACCCCACCAAATGTGAAGTGCGTGCTAAGGTTTTTTACAGCCAAAGGATATTCTGCAGCAGCTATTCATGCTGACTTCCGGTATTGGTTTTTTGCACGATAACGCCCGTCCTCACTGCTCGCAGAACAACAGCCCTTCTTGAGTCCTTCAAGTGGGACGTTGTCAACCATCCACCTTACAGCCCAGATCTGGCGCCAAGCGATTATCACCTCTTCATGCATATGAAGACATGGCTCGGGTCCCAGCGGTTTGATGACGACGAAGAGCTCAAAGATGCGGTCACAGGCTGGCTCCAGGCACAAGCGGGTGATTTTTATGCAGAAGGAATTTCAAAGCTTGTGAAAAGATACGATAAGTGCCTCAATCGTTATGGAGACTATGTAGAAAAATAGTGCAAAGATGTAGTTGTAAGATGTATATATATTAAAATATTTTTATTTAACTTGGTGAATTTTTTGCAAACAACCGGAGGTTACTTTCTGAACAGCCCTCGTAGTATTATACAAGTACTCATGTTTTTTCAAATGGGAAGAGCTCTGGACAGCAGCAAATCAGGTGCATTAGTGCATTCAGCATTGCCACCTTGCTAACCCCACGCTTTTCCTAATTCCCTCTCTGTCACACATTAGCCTAGACCATGCATGTCTCCTTGGCACTAGATGCAGGAACCCAAACTGAATTTTCCAAACTTTTATAATAATGCAGCTGTTAAAATCACAAATCCGACATAGATATTTGCATATATAGAGTGTCACCAAGGCGACCCAGGTTCGATCCCAGGCGACTGCAAAGTGAGATTTGTGGTGGACAGCACGGCACTAGGGCGGGTTTTCTCCGGGATCTCCAGTTTCCCCCGCCATCTCATTCCACCGGTGCTCCATCTTCACCTCATGTATCATCAGTGTCATCGCCTGCGGTGTCGTATGTAGTAAAAGCGGGCGTTAAACACTACACATACATACATATATATAATGTAAGTGCTATAATTATGGTTTATGAATTAACTATTTTTCTAATACAACGGGACTGCCAGTGGCTCATCCATATAGCTGTGAATATTACATCAAGATACAGTTTGTCATGGTCACTGTCTATGATGATAGGCTCCAAAATCTCGTCACGTTCTGTTTGTTTCCAAAAGTCATCATCTTGTAGTTTTTCTGCATGTCTCATGTAGTTTTCCCAGTCTTGTGTTACCTTGTCAATTTCTTTGTGAATAAGTCGTTCATCATCAGTCAGGTTAAAAGTATTGTTTCCGTTTGCAACACAATTTGAGCCCACATTAACTCAATTGGATCGTGCTGGCAGTGGTAAGGGAGAAGGCGGATTACTTATTGTCACATTTCAATTGCAAATTGATCCAACTGATACACTTTCCCCTAGATTTTAAACAGAAGAACAATTGAATAATACTGATCTGTACTCTCTAGAGTAAATAGATATTACAACCATTCATAAACATATAATGACACAACTCATATTCTGCAGATGCAGCATTCTACAGGCCAGCAGGAAGTGTACTATTTTCTCCATCTCAAATTTAACATCTTGTCTTATTTAAAGTAATTCTTTTATTGTGTTACGGCAAAGGCTTACTTTTCAGTTCTGAGTAATTATAAATATATGTACATGCAGATGTGCTAACTAATAATGATGTTCATTACAGTGCTTACGCCACAATGCATAGTTATAATGCATTGCTATTTTATTTGTTGTATTAGGAAAACTATTTGAGCAAAAAATACAGGGTATTCACAGTTATGTTAGAAACATTACTCCCTACCTTCCTCGTGGATCATTTTTTGCAAAACTTTAATTTGTGTCTTAGCACAAATAGTATTTATTAGAGATGGATTCACTTGGCGCTCATCACATTCCATTTATGGGAATGCAACATGACAACACTGCGGGACTCTGGTTGCCAGTCTAGTAGTATTCAAGGGGTAACATCGTCCCGTTTGAAAGCCACAGTAGAATATAATTGACCTAAAATTGTCTGTCTCTCTCCCTCATTGGGTACCAAGTTCACCTAATTGGTAAATATGTACTTTTTATTTTTTATATTTTACAAAGTTTTGGCACTTTGTGAAACCATTAAATTACTTGAAATCACTCCTTAGTGCAGCAGGTTAAAAGGAATTGAAGTTCTGTTATTTACTCTAAAGCTAAGTGACAAAATTGTAGCATAGTGTTTTGACTATTGTTCCTTTTTATAGGGATCGCCCAGCATAGATTTCATTAAGGCTTATGAACCCCATAAGATGTTCAGAACATTTTTCCTTTGTTTGAAACACATCATGATGTTTGTAACCCTGGGTAAGGTCAGTTATGTAGTCCAGCCTGCCTGCTCAGCTTTCCAGTTGAACACTAAAGGGACCCCGAACCTTATGTGCAGTAAAAGTTTTACTTTCTCAAGCAACACATAGACAAAGACTAACACAGTGCTGCTCGGCCAGCTTTTCACAGTATAAAAAGTCTGTCAGGTTATCCTAACACTAAATTCAACATGCCGAAATGAAAATGCAATCAGTGCACCTAGTATTCCTTGCAAATATTCATTTGTGATTGTCACTTGAACCTTTAAGGAGGAACCATTATAGTTGAAAAGAAAAATAAACTCATAAGAATTATCCAAACTGCAAATAAACATATTTGGAATGTCGTAATCCTACCAAAATTTAGAACTGTTTAGTAATGTCACAAATTTTTTATTGCATAGTCATAGTTTAAAATTGGATTGCCATATTTTTATATATTTTGTATAGAATTACAGACAGAAAATTGATGATATCAAATGAAACTCAAAGAGTACTAGTTGTGAAATTGCTAAAATGTTTGATTGGTTATAAGAAAGAATGTTGAGAACATGGTTATTTTTCTCCCTGTCTTTACCAAACTTCTGCTGTGTTTTAAATAAAGGTCAAAACACAATTTGAATGTTAGAATTTTTAATCATTGGGGAATCTGGCAGTCAAAAGCATATGTGTAGTAGAATTGTAGTAATGGTCTCATGAGGCTATGGTATTGCATTACACTAATACATAACTATATCAATCAGTTTTAATAACCTACTCAATTTACATGTAATTACAGGGTGCATTTTACTCTTCATTGCATTGTGTAAAGTATGGATTATAATATTGTTCTTTCTTTCTGTAGCTTTCAGTATATTTTGTTTGTTTGCAAGTAAACCTTCAAATGAGGAGAGAAGTAAAACTGTTTGTCATTTGATTAAAGTTGCCTAAGCATAACAAATCAAATGCAATCAACATTGGTTATAGGCGCATGAAGATGTATGTTAATACAGATTACTTGCAAGACTATGTTTTCAAGCCAGAATGAAAAAAATGTTGAAAATTACAAGACATGTGGTCAGGGCATTCTCTTCTATAGGTCTTGACAGAAAATAATGTTAATCATAGGCCTAATCATCAGTTGTCTCTCCCACTTGCAGATCTGATGGAACATATGACTGAAGTATCTGTTAAGCCAGGTAGGTAGGTAGGTTATGGCAGAGAGGAAACACAGTAGTGCAGTTCCTCTTCCCACAATTTATCAGTTCTGTATTAATATTCATTTTACTCCACTTGGATCATGAGAAACTAATAGCACACTTAACCTGCAGTTTTCAATTTTAACAAGGGGACTTCATGATTGTCACAAACGCTACTTCAGAGGCAACTACAGGCATTTCTAGATTTGAATCCAAATCCATAATGTTTCAGAAGAAAATTTATGGAGCCTAAGCACCTATGTAAGAGAGAATGGCAGCCAACAAGATATTGTCAAACACTTGGACAAGTAACGTATGAGTCAGCAACAGTTCTGGGTAATGTGAGCATTGTGATGTTTCGAAGTCGTGCAGAAACATGGTTGTCTTTGAAGCTCCAAGAGATAATGGAAAAAAAAAAGAAGGAACAAGCAACTTACATGGGTGCATAGTAAGCAGATACTAGGAACTAGTTGCTTGCAGTTAATTACCATCTAATGCTTATTTTGAGCATGTTTCGGGAACATGTGTTCCCATCTTCAGAAAGCATGCGACTGTCTCGTGTTGTTACTGTTGTGGTGGTCGTCTGTAATAGCAGCATTATGTGGTGGTGAAATATGCATCCAGAGGGTACTTGGTGGCAGCAGACAAACAGTTTATAATATTGTTCATCACAAGCAGGAATATCATCTAAAATATGAACATAAAGTAAACATATCAAAGATACCACAAATCTGTCCGAGAATAAAAACAATTGAATTTTAAAAAATTCCCTTATCCAAAAACATTTAACAAATTTTAAAATGTTCACGAAGCACAATATCAGCCTAGCCTCACAGAACAAATTTAGCATAGAGAAATTATTTTGTAATAGATTAAAGATCCTGTACCACAAGATAAAAAAGCTGAAATTTACAAAATTATTATTATAATTATGCGTTTATTATAATAAAGTATATGTAGGATAAACAGAGATCTGGAAACCAGTCTAAAAGAACATATGAGATGCTTAAAATACAAACGGACAATTCTGGAGTTTCACGCCATTTCTGGATGACCAACCATAACATCAAACTAAACATTACACTAATCAATCTGACCAGTCATGCAGCAGAACTGAACCCATGGGAAAAGATCATTTTGAAACACAAACAACAGTTTATGAATTTTGATTTACCGCCACCAAGAACGCTCTGGAAGTACATTTTACCACCACATGATGCCACCATTATAGACGATCCCCACAACAGAAACAACACGGGTCAGTCGGACACATGTTCTGAAGATGGGAACACATGTTCCTGAAACATGTTAACAGAGAATAAAAAAAAGTAATGTTAGTGTTGCTAGTACCAACTCATCTTAAGTAAATTACATCTTAACACACCACTGTTTCTAGCTTCTTCCATATATAAAATATTTATATTATTTTTTCCTGTCAACCTGGCCTGTGAAATATCATAAAATATGTTTCTAGTTATTTTATTGTACTTTTATCCAAAATGTTTCTGATGTCCATTCAAACTTGTCTGGCAAGTTCTCCCTTAAGGTTTCAGACACCAATGGATAGCAGAGCTGATGGAAACAACAGCAAAGAATGCCGCCCTAGAATACTGCATGTATTACTGTGAAAGATTTAACTATTTGAACTTACTATATAAGGGACAAGAGGAAATTGATGATTTGGTATCTGTAAAATCATTATAGGAGGATCATAACAAGAATGCAGATGGTGAAATCTAATTATAGAAATTTGAAACACCAGATAATTCTTATGAATTAATAAAGAGCTAAAAATCACAAACAATTGAAGAAAGTCTCTGTAGATATTGACAAAAACGTGAATATGGCTCATGTACTATGATGTAGGACATAGTAGAAATCTATTACAGTGTAAGAATTGCATATTGATGGATTTTGTCTCAGTTTTGGTTGTTTTAGTATTTTTATTATTTTTGTTGTGCTTAGGTACTCCCAAAATTAGGCATAGTAATTTTGTAAATTCAATGAAAGAAATAATATAAATAATCCTTTTTACTTCAGATAATTTAAGTAGTTAATTGGAGATACAGCTTTCCTCCTCATGTTCCCTTTTCATGCATGTTTTATATAGTTTTCACAGTAGACTGGTGAAGTTTCAGGACTATCAATATTTTGTTAAAGCTGATTCATTTATTACACAAATACAACTATTTGTAACAAAATCTTCACTTATCTCAAGAAAATGATGTAAATTTTTCTTAATTGATGAAAAATTTACATCGTCTTAAGATAAATGAAGTTTTTGGTACATATAGTTGTATTTGTGTAATATTTATTGCTTCACAGTAGCTAGCTTCGTTTTTTAGTAATGGCTGATTCATTTATTTTACTTCACCAGAAGTTTTGCTTGTTTGTGAATTTTAGATTAGTGTCATTCTTCTTTTTTATATATAATTTGTTGCATGCCTACTCTGTTACTGTCTTATTCTCTCTCATTCTTTCTCTCTTCCTTCCTTTCTTTAGTTATTTGTTTATTTGTGTGCAAAAATTATGGTTTATTATTATTATTATTATTATTATTATTATTATTATTATTATTATTATTATTATTAATTATTGCATGTTATATGATGGACAAATTCTTTGTCTCTTACTGTGCTCACATATAATTTCCTCATGTTATTACCATTTAAATAAAGTAAGACAATGCATCATCACTCTTTCTCCTGCCAGCCTCCCCAAAAGTCTAACCTTTACAAGTGCTCCTATATTTCCTTGCATTCCTAATCCAGTTTTGTTGAATGATCCCAAATACTCTTTATCAGCCAGTATTTTAATGTATTTAATTCTGTAAATTATTTAACATAACTTTCCAGCTTTTTTTAAATCATTTGTTTACTTGTATTACATAAGGGACAGTAAATCTTTTTCAAGTTTCCCAATTACAGTCCTTAATTCACTTTAACCATGTTTTTTGCAGACTGATTTAGTTTTATACATAACAGTTTAACTAACAGTATGTTATCACTATCTAAAGCAGGATTGGACAGACTTAGGCACTCTGTACTTAGAGTGTAGTGCAGGAGTAGTGTAGATAAGCAGAGCACAAACTGGTTTTAAGTTGTAGTACTGTATGTTTCGAAAGAAAATACAAAATGCTAAATGCAAGTGCAAAATAACATATACTTCCAAAAAACAAAAACCATTACTATTGTGCATTAATTCATATTATTCAGTTTCTCAAGATTTGGAAAAAATTTTATTAGCACAAACTATGCAAAGAACTGCTGTTTATTTTTATAATAGAAAATAACTTCACATAAACTTTCAAAATGAACACAAAAATTTTACAACTGCTTATGCAGATTGGGCTAGCATCTCTAAATAAGACTGTGTAAAAATGCATAAGATGTGACTATAAATCTTAATTTGTTTGCCCCTCTTGCATATCAAGTCAATCAATTATCACTGTAAGGAGTAGGGGACACATTATCAATGATCAGTTTGAACTCAAAACATGTCACAAAATTATGCAGCTCTATTTTCAGGTAATTTAAATCACAGACCAAATTAGACCAGATGGATTGCATGTGTACATTTTGAAGTTTTCATTGTTCAACAATTCTTTATGCGTAGATAAGGATGGGAAGTAATATTTCATCCTTTTTCATTTGATGTATTTATCCATAACTTCTGCTTAGATGCTGCAATCCTAGCTGCAAATTGTGTGATAACTTATTTTCCCTGAAGTCCTTAATTTAGCTCCTTTAAATGCTGTATAAAATCTGTCAATGTCAAATTGCAAATCCAATCTAAATTACTGAACTCCGAAGCAAGTTAATGTTTCATTTCCTTGTGCATTTCTATTTCTTCAATTATTCCAGGAAACAATGCAACAATTTTCCCTGACTGAATGATCAAACTTCAGTAAAATAAGGTATATCTTCATATATCTAGCACAGCAAGTAAAAGTATTGAATGGTCTTGTGATTTAATGCTTAAAATCTAATGAAATTAATTATTCTCACAATTGCCATAACTTTTTATTGCAATATTTGTTGCACAGTGGTTTCTGTGATGAACAGTGCAGTAAATCCAAATAAATTAGGAACTTTGATCTCCCCACTTTGCTTTCAGCTATCCTAACAGCCTGCATGTGATTCTACCATTCATAGTAACAAATTTGCTCACTTTCTTCTCGGGCAAAATAAATTTATAAATTTATTTGTATATTTATTTATGCTAAGCAAATCACATTTGAATATAACATGGCTTTAGTTGAGGCTCATTGCCTGTCAAATTATATTTGCATTTTAAACACATACATTTTTAGTATATATTACTATCTTCATTACTTTGGATAGCTATTTACGCTGTCTTTTTACAGTTCAATTCCATTTATTTCTTTGTGCTTTATCTAAAAACTGAACAACTCCTAACTCTTACAGAACAAGTCATTTATAACATATTTTCAGCTAATTTTAACCATTTTTAGGTATAAATTATTTTCTATAATATGTTCAATCTCCTCCTTATTGCCATATAAGGGAGATTAACAGATATTAACTTATCCCATGCGAGATAACATTTTTAAAACACTCTCTACATTTGTCAGTTATTGTGTACTTGATTGGAACATCAAGCAATTCCTGTGTATCAGAAAAGCTTTCATTCTCACCTAATATAAAAATAGCTAGCTGTGCTATGTTAATAACATCAATCTTTTCATCCATAACTATAGAAATGCAGACAAATTTCAACACTTTTGCAGGTAACTGCTACCTCATATAATTTGCTGAGTATTCAACTTGTCACATAACAGTGTGGGAGGACATATGTAAAGATTCAGCTGTTTGGGATATTTGGGGGCATAGGCAGTTATAGCCACTTGTATACATTCTTGCATAAAATCTCCGTCACTAAGTGGACAAGATGATTGGACTGTAACCAAGGGGTTTATTGTTAAGCTTCTTGAAAAATGTGAATATGAATGCTACAAAATTTGGGAAAAACATGCATGTTAACAATCAAAATATTCATATACGTTGGGATTAATGAAATGCTTGCTAATTGTGGCTTGTGTCTTATGAACATCATGGAGAAGTTCTTCACTATAATCCCTATGATATCTACATATTGACTAATATGACAAGTCATAATAACAAAATGTTATTTTCTAATATTTGTAATCTTTTTCCACAAAATTAACACTATGCTCCATTTCTACTTTTAAACAAGATCACTTTCTCCACAAAGTATTAAAATGTTTTAATTGCCGCTTGGAATCCTGAACTTTTTTTATGTCTGTTGTTTATTGCACCACTGCCTTAGATCTTCACTGCATGTTTTACAAACAGTATGTGGATTTTATGAAGACTAGTTTCTGGGGACTTCTCCCCTATCGTCAGCTCTGTGGGAGAAGTCCCCAGAAACTAGTCTTCATAAAAAACTTGTAAGTGGAGAAAAGTATATACAAGGTTGACTCACTTGCCTAATTTTAGTAACAATGGCACTCCACTTTCTGAAATACTTCTTTTTATTCTATATAGTATGTGGATTCTATGTTTAATTTTGATCTCCTAGATTAACTTTAAAATACACAAAATACACTGTCTACAAAAATAGTATAATGTTAGTATAATGTTAATGTCCAATAAAACTATAAATAGAAGTATTTATAAATAATGGAGCTTCATCAATAAAACCTTTTTAATGTTAATGTCTTTCTGGAAGAACCACATATGTAACAAATTATTTGAATTTTTCACATATTTTCTCTTAGAAGAAATAGAAGCTATTGTGCACAGTGTATCACTACACAATATGTACTAAAAATACAAAATAACAATACAAATCTTTTGCGAAAACTAAATTACTGATACTGCAAGCAGTAATACTGCTACAGAAAGCAATTAAAGCTCTGAGATGCTAAGACACACAAGCCCCTGAAGGGTGAGTGCCAATGACAGTTGTTGACAGTTTTATTCCTTGCACAGGGTCAGCATTGATAAATGGCATTAAGCCACTCTGCACTCAAGCTGTATTGCACCAATCATCAGCTTATCACTTAGGAAGATAAGGGGTAGAGGATAGGGAAGCACACAAATAATGGTTTGTTTGTAAATATATATTCAGCCTCAAGATTTGTAATAAGTGTTGCATTAGTAATATATCTTTTGCTACAAAAACATATCCATAATAACAATTATATAGCATCCAATGTACAAAAAATATTGAATTTAATAAAAATGATATATGTGAAAAATGTCATCACTTTTGAAGTCAGCACGTTTGCTTCCATATAACATGTTATAAAAACCAGGAAAGTGTTACAGGACAGGGGAGAAAATTGGATTTGAAACAAAAGATGCAGGTTTCCATTTTGCAGTTCCATTTCACATGAAACACCCTGTTTTTAAGCTAACCCTTTGAATTAGGAAATAGTGCTATAGGAGTTCAGATTTTAGAGTTAACAAAATTTATAGGGGGAAAGCTTGCTGTGGACTAATGCATTTTTTGGGGTGGGGGGCTGGGGGAAAGAAACAAAGCTTTCACTAGTGGTTTCTTTTATTAGCAATTTTGCCAAATGTTTATTTATAATTTTGAGTATATCAAAATAACTGTGAAGACAAACTTTTCTTTTCCCATTAACTTACTCTAAAGTATACAATACCTATTTCAAGAGTGAAGCATTATGAATAAACTGAAAAGATAAAAGCAAAGAGCGTGTGAGGAGTGCAGTGTAACTAAAAAATTGATTAAATTTGTGTATAACTTTGGCATCTTTTAAGGATGTGTGGAAAAATTTTCAGGAGGTTCCTCTGTCTTAGACAAAACTTGTGGAAAAATAAGTGTTACTTTTGTTTTCTTCTTCTTCTACTTCTTCTTCTTCTTCTTCTTCTTCTTCTTCTTCTTCTTCTTCTTCTTCTTCTTCTTCTTCTTCTTCTTCTTCTTCAAAATTGCAATAATTTTTATTTCAACACTGATTAAGTATACAAGTTGTGCATAGTGTTGTTAGTGTGTAGTTGACTCATTATGTGTATTGTCATTTCACACTTTCATAAAAATTCACAACAGGTGTTATCTGACTTTTATATGTGATTAAATGGTATACTGGCTGCATTGTTTACGTTTGTAATGGTACCCATGCACTGCTGTTTCACAATGTGCTAAAGAACCTGGTAGGTGTTTGTACTGGCACTATTCATCATGGCTCTGTTGCAAGTCAAACCAGATTTCTTTCCCCTTCTTTGCTCTGTCCTGAAGTAGTTTTTTCCAGCTATGTGTTGCCTGCTTCTGTAGCATGGTGATACCATGTCTGCCTCACATTCAAGAGGTCCCAAGTTCGAATCTTGGTTAGTGTAAGTTATCTGGTAAGGTTTTTACAGGGTTTTCCTTTATCTTGAAAGATAAATGTCAGCAGGGATGTATTTAAGGGGGGTGTCCAGGGGGGTTCGCCCCCCCCCCCCCAAATAAATTATCATTTCAAAGTTTTAATAAATAGTTGAAATAAAACTTGGTTTAAAATAAATCGAAAAAATTTATTCAAGCTTCTCATCTTAACATCTCTATTCACTGTCAGGCAAACATTAAGCTATTTAAGAGATAAACGAAAAGCTACTGCACAGCAGCTGTAAAACTCGTTAAAATACACAAATAATGTCAATTACCATAATGTACTGCGAAGTTAACCAATTCCGATATATTATAATTTGTTGATTAGAGTTGCCAGATACTTAAAGTTATATAATTTTTAACTTCTAAGTTCCTATATTTTGTTCCTTGAAGATCTTTTTAAATTTATTAAATGTTTCTGGGTGATTTGTGAATGAACTGAATATGCTGTTGCTTTCTTTTTCTTTTGTAAATGTGGTTGCTTCCTTAATGGTTTTCTTTAGTTTAGCTTTTCTAATTTTTTTTCAACACCAAACTTTTGTTGTATACTTAAAGTTATATAATTTTTAACTTCTAAGTTCCTATTCCCTTTTTTAATTCAAGGAGAACTAATACTTCAAACGCATAAATCAGTCGTTTGCTTTTAAATATCTGATTACTGGTTATATCACTTTATCCTAGGTAGGTATAAGAACAAAAAATGTGCAATCTGCAAGGCCATTCTGCAGACTTTATCCAAAGAAACAAGACAAAAGCAAACTTTTCTAAGAACAATTTGTAGAAGCATGGGTGGAGAAAGTCATGTGAATATAATACATTACACGTGTTTTTATTTTTTTACAAACATGATAAAAACACATCCCTGATTAATTATTTATTAAAAGCAAATAATTCAACATAGATTTTTTGGACCCCCCCTGAAACTGACTTCTGAATATGTGCCTGAATGTCAGGTAACTCTAAACACCAGGGACTCTGGGTTCATTTGAGTATCATTTCATCCATTTCATTCATTGTCCAGTATGACTTGTGTTGGAGGACGTCAGTTTAAAAACTGGGGTATCTGACAATTCAAGCTCACTCTTTATCTTTGTCCATTTGACCTGTGGGGTTGTATCTTCAGGTTTTGTTCTCCCTTCCATTATTACAATGTTAGTGTATCAAAAGTGGGCAGTGTTTCTTTATCATCGCCTTCTTGTATGTATGACACACACCATAATTTATTAGTATAATATTGTGGCCTTTGAAGAAGTTTGTCTATAATGCTGCTCCCTAATTGTGTGAAGTACATTCTGCCTGGCTTTGTTGGAACCTTCTTTTATAATTAGTTCTATTATCTCTTTCTCTACAATCTATCCTCCAGTTTAGATCTCCAGGCTACCAGGTGATTCAAAAAAGAATAAATCATTTACACTGTTTCCCCTGTGTATGCCCTCAGCGCTTGTTGTCATCTGCCGGATTCATAGAAAGATGCAGGTGAACGGATGCAACTCTTTTAAAACTACTTTTAAAGACTTTTACTTACATTGTTAAAGAAGATGCTGAAACAGGCCACTCATTCATGTTTGGCACTTCTTTAGGAACCTATCCATCACTCACCATAGTTCATGTTACAAATTCTAGCAACTTTCTGGCAGACATCTTGTTTTAATTCTTCCAGGGTGTGCGGGTTTGTCTTTCACACTTAATGCTTTAGAAATCGCAGAAGGTTAGTTCAGGAAACCAAGGGGACCAAAAATCTCTACTAATAATCTCTTCTGAAACATTTTCAATTGTTCTCATCGAAAGATTGACTATAAGCTGTTGCAGAGTCTTGAAAAATTATTGTATGAGCTGTTCTAGTTTTGAAAAAAAAAAAAATAGCAGAATCACAATTCCTGTATGTTAATTCTCTGTTTATATATATAAAGGTGTAAAATTGTATTCACGTATGTAAGGGCATAAACTGTTGACCAAGAAAATAAATAGGCCTATTCTCTGCTAGTGGTGCACCATACACCAGTTTTTTTTTATCAAGAAGGAGTATGTCATGTACAGTATTAAATTTCTCAGAGCTTCAATATCATTATTTTGTGTACACGCATAGCCTCTGACCGCTACAGCTGCTGTGGTGCGAGTTCTGCGGTACACATGTAGCACACATGGTACTTCTGACATTATTAGAATTGTATCAGACTGAACATTCGAGGCCCTCCCTGAATGGAAATTTGGATTGGCTTGGATTCAATGGGGTAGTGATTCCCAACACCCGTGGGTATTGGGTACGTTTGGCTGGCTTGACCGCATTGAGGGACGCTTAAAAAGTCCCAGGTACTAGCCTGCAGAGCTAGTAGCACGGTGGGCTAGATTACCCGCAGCCCTACCAAGGTATTCGGTAGTCTTCCTGAACGGGTTGACACATGTAAGTGGCATATCCACTTCCACCCAAAAGGGAGGCCTTTTTAGATTCTAGGTATTGGAAACAGTCCAAAGATAGCCTTAGACACTCCCAGATAATAGAGGGGAGTCTTCGGACACCAGGTAGACCTTGCTAACCTTACACATACATACCCATGAAGGTGGAACAAAGCCTTAAATGTGTGTCAATTTCACCACCGTCTACACAATTGAGGGTCCACTCACAAAATGTGTCCCTAATTACAGGATCACCTGGTTGAAGAGCATGTACCAAAGTTAACATATCTTAACTTAAACAATTTAGTAGCTCTTTGAACAGAGCCATAAGAAATGCCTGCTTGTTGTGAAAGATGCCTAAGCAATTTTTGGGGGGGAATTCTCCAAACAATGACTGATGTCATCTATGGTAAGAACCGTACACCTCTTTTAGATTTCTTAGCCTGAACGGTTCCTGTGGCCTGAAATTATAAAGTTTATGGATTGTTGTAGAACTTGGAACTTTTACACTTGGAAATCTTTCTGCAAATTATACTTGCACTTAGCGAGCTTACTCCACTAACACATACGAATCATAAATAAATACACACTTTGCAGTAAAAAACAAATGCTGAATCATAATACACTCTGTGACTAATTACAGGACAAAATAATAAAGCACACTGGTAATAACTCAACCACATAATACCGTCAACGCACTACTGCACTTTCAGAACAGTGGAAAGCATGTCAGCAGCATGACCTAGTTTGCAGCAGCTGTGTGTTATGTTTCCATGCGTACAGAGGAAAAACACTGCACAGCGGTTCAGATGTTTATGGGTCTCTTTGTAGTATTATGTCCCTACATAGAGCTACTTGCCCTATGCCAGACATCATGTGTGCTATTAATTCTTTAATGGGTATTTATTGCTCTACATATCATGGATAGCCTCTCAAAGTTTATCATCATTATAAAAATTATTTGTGGTTGGTTTATTGACACTCGTCACTTACTTTTTCATATATTTATGAGAGACTAGTTTCAAAGGCCCTGGCCTCCATTTTCAATCTCTTCCCAACTGGCATCTGTTGTTATCTGCTCTCTCTGGTGGTGGAACTATGAACTTTTTTGTCAAATTATCTACTGGCGGGATTTCAAAGTTCATTACGCGATCCTTATTTTTCCAGGTGAATATGTTCTCCCATGTTGTCAATCTATTTTGGTTTATCACTCCTTTTAATAATTTTGGATTTGGATCAATGTCATGGTTTTCATTCCAAAAATGAAATGCTACTGCTGACTTGTCTTCTTGTTTCAATCTGATGTTTCTAAAGTGTTCTTTGACTCTGGTTTTTAAATTTCTTTTTGTTTGACCTATGTAGCATTTTTCACAATTCTTACAATTTATTTGGTATATTCCAGATTTGTTACCTGAAGGAATTTCATCTTTTGTTTTTGAATTTAGTAATTTTAAAATTGAGTATCTATTAGTAGGTGCCAAGATGATATTTTGTTCCTTGAATATCTTTTTAAATTTATTAAATGTTTTTGGATGATATGTGAATGAACTGAATATGCTGTTGCTTTCTTTTTCTTTAATAAATGTGGTTGCTTCCTTAATGGTTTTCTTTAGTTTAGATTTTCTAATTTTCTTCAACACCAAACTTTTGTTGTATCCGTTTTCTTCTGCTATGTGTATTATTGCTTTTTGTTCCTTGAAATATTCTTCTTTTTCCATGGGTATGTTGACTAGTCTGTGTGTAAGGCTGTTTATTATTGCATGTTTATGTGTAATTGGGTTGTGGCTATTATTTTTTATATAATTTTCTGAATGTGTTGGCTTCCTGTAAATTCCAAATTTTATTTTTGTATCATTCCTGATGATATTTAGATCCAAGAAAGGTAGTTGTCCATTGATTTCCTTTTCTATTGTGAATTTGATAGTCCTTTCTTGCAGATTGAGTAATTTTAATGCATCATCTAAATGTTTACTTGGTACAATTGCAAAGATGTCGTCAACATATCTATACCAAACCTTGAAGATCAATGGGAAGGACTTTTTAATTTGTGTTTCAAATGCACTCATAAATAAGTTAGCCAAAAAAGGTGAAAGTGGATTGCCCATTGATAATCCTGATTTCTGCTTGTAGTGTTTTCCATTAAAGCTAAAGAAGTTTTGTTCAATGCATATTTTTGTTAGAGAAATATATTCTCCTGCTTCTATTGCTTCCATATCAATTGTAGCTAGCCATTTTTTTAACACAGTCTGCAATTTTTCTGTTGGTATGCTTGGAAATAAAGATGTGACATCAAATGAAACCAGTCTGTCATTTTTGTCCAAATTTATATCTTTGATTTTTTCTACTAAATCTAAAGAGTTTCTTAAATTTGCACTTTCAAATTTTGGAAAACTATTAAATTTACTTAGTAACCATTTGGCCAAATTATATGTGGGGGCATTTATGCTACTAGTAATAGGTCTCATGCCTTTCCCTGTTTTATGAATTTTTGGCAGCCCATATACTCTTGGTAATGTTGGATTATCTACTTTAATTTTGTACAATTCTTTTTTGTTGATTATTTTGCTCTCTTTTAGCGTTTTATTTGTGGTTTCAATGCAGTACTTTAATGGATTAGTTTCTACTTTTTGGTAAATTACTGTCTTCTAACAAATCTTCCATCCTCTTTGTGTATTCTTCTTTTTCCAGAATTACTAGTTTATTTTGCCCGTAAGAGACTTCGGAACAATGAAAACTTGGTTGTCTTGCTGGTGGACTAGAGTAATGCCACTGTGATCCTGTCCATAGCCCAGTATTTAGAGAAAATGGAGCAGCTCTGAGACAATCCGACCTACAAGATCCTCGAGAAGAATCCTACCTCTTCCATCGAACATCAGACTACACAACTAATTAAAAGATCCTACCTTACCTCAGGTTCCAGGCCTCCTAAAATGTATGGACTCCTGAAGATCCACAAACCAGATGTTCCTTTATGCCCCATAGTGGAATCCCTACATACCTGCTGGCACGTCATCTGACTGATCTGTTACAACCTTTGGTGGGAGATTTCTCACACAGTTAGTACATATGCTTAAGAACATTAACATTGGCCCATCTGATCGTCTTGTCAGATTCAAAGTTGTTTCTCTATTTACAAGGGTACCACTTCAGGAAGCCATCCAACTTCTGGAGGAGCATTTTGCTGCTGATATCAATGAGCTCTTCCGACATATCCTGACGTCCACTTTCTTCTTGTTTGGTGGTACTTACTATGAACAAGTAGACGTAGTAGCAATCGGCTCCCCTTTGTCATCAGCTATAGCTAATTTCTGTATGGAACACCTAGAATATGAAATACTTGCCACATCTCCATTTAAACCATCTCATTTCTATAGATATGTGAACGACATTTTTATAATCTGGCCACATGGATGAGATACTTTGCCTAGCTTTCTTGTGCTTCTCAACAGCCTTCGACCTCAAATGCAGTTTACCATGGAAGTGGAGAAGGATGGAACTCTTCCATTCTTGGACATTCTTGTTTCAAGAAACAGCAACAGTACAGTGGGACATGCTGTATACCGCAAGCCTACACATGGATCTCTATCTGAATGCTTATATTTTCCATCATAAGTCTCAATGACTGGGAGATCTCAATACTCTGGTCCACAGAGCTTGTCTAACTCTGATCCCAGCCACTTAAAACTGGACTCACCTGAGACTCACTTTCCGTCGAAACAGCTACTCCGAATATGACGTTGAAGCCTCGATCACCAGAGCTAAGAAAGAAAAACCTGTAACACAGCAAGCATCAGATAAGCCTACTGCTACAGCCTGCATACCATTTACCAGTAACTTATCCGGCAGAATCAGCAGAATTCTTGTCAAATACATCAGGACCATCCGCAAGCCACCTCCGAAGATTAAACACCTTTTGAGACCAGTGAAAGACAAACTGCCCCTCCAAGTTCCAGGAATGTACTGCATTCCCAGTACATGTGGAACGCCATATATAGGACAAACCAGAAGGACTATCACTACCAGAAAAAACGAACATGAACAGAGCATTCATTTAATGCAACCTGAGAAATCTGGACTGGCAGTGCATTGCTTTGATAAGGATCATAGAGCCAACTTTAGAAAGATGACCATCATGGCAAGATGCAGCAGTTACTGGGAGCAGAGTGTTAAGGAGGCTTTGGCCATTTCCTCTGAGAGGAGCATGGTTAATCATGATGCTGGTTTTCAGTTCAATTCCTCTTGGAAACTGGCCTTAAAAAGGAAGTCATTCAGCTCAAGAAGCACAGATTTATACAGCTTGATTGTCAAATTGAATAATTATGTTTCTATGACCTAACTAGTTTTCTAAACTCAGACCATCTCCTAACCTGATATTTAATTTACTGCAAACAGTTTTGTTCAGGGATGCAAGTATTGGTAGTGTTTTATCATTGATTTTATGTTATCTTAATTTAGTGTTTAATAACATTGATGATGATGGGAGCGATGTACGCTCCTGATACGTCAGTTTCTAATCGTCTTTTCACCTGGCTTTTATCCCAAGAATATCTTGAATGTGATGACAAATAATTCTGAAGAATTAATCTCATTATGTAGTCTCTACTTGCATTCATCTTATTAATTCATCTTTATATATTCATCTTTATATATTCATATTCTGTGCAGATATTTCCTCAGATGAATGTTAAGTTAATACTACTGCCACACTGATATGATTTCTGCTTAATTGCAGTATGCTTGCAGCTAATGACAGAAATCCATACACCATAGCCATACTGCATTATTATCCATCTACTGATTATATTTGGGTGTACTTTTATAGTTACTACATGGAAAAGTGTTGAGGTGCATTGATCTTCACTGAAGAGCAGTGCATTGGCTTTTTATCTTATTTGCTAGAAGAGAAAAATATTAGTAACTTGGTGTACAGTAAGTGATTAAACAGAAATAAAGCACTTGGGAGCTCTTGGGTCTGATATGAAAGGGTAGGTAATTAATTATTATGCAGAAATGTAAATTATCATTGCAGCCACCTATTTTCAAAGGAAGTTTGATTCCCTCTTTCTCCTTGTCACAATATTCAGTCACATTATATATGATATCTAGCACTTGCCAATGGAATATGTATTGCTGTCCAGAAGACATGACTGCATCTGAACAGAGTATACATACACTGACTCACCATGTATGTGCAATAGACTCACACAAATCTTTTGTTTTGCTAATTTTCTGCTATGCTTCCACGCTTTGCCATTACTACAGAGGTGTTTTTAGACATGGTATATGATGTAATGTTGCGCAGTAGTTTATGGTTGAGTCCACTTGTTAATTTGGAAGAAAAAGGGGTATCTGGCTAGTAATATGCCATCTAACCCACTAGCTTTATCAGCAATATGATGGTGAAAGCCGAGATCTTTACCCTACCTTGATTCACATGACGTCACTCCCAAGCAACGTCATGCGCCACATCTAAAAAATACATCTGTACACCAAATACTGGTTCAGGCCCAGTAGATGGTTGTTCAGACGCTTTTATAGTCTTCAGTTACAATTGTTTATATTGTCATGTACTACCAATCGAAACCACTTTTTGTACTTACATTGTAATTAAGTTAACAGAATGTGGATACCAAAATATTTTCATGGACATAGGAATAACGGACAAACTTGTGAAATAATAATTAATATGAAGGTTATTGCAGTTAAACTTATTTCAGTATTAAGTTTATTTATTATTTACAGACAACTTAGAAATACAAGGTAAAATAAATGCACTAAGGTTTAGTAAAGCACTTTATAAAATGAAATGATCATAAATTAAGAAAAAAATAAATTGAATCTACCATAAAGCTCTGCCCATTCATGAATAAATAATGATTTCAATATTGATGGAAAAATAAACTTTAATAAAAGATACAAGGAAATAAGCAAAGTGCCCAAAAGGGAAAGGCCTAAATTGACAATGAAAATATCACTGCAGAAAAATTTCTTGTAGCCTATCAAAGATTTCTGAAGTCGCAAATATGGCCAAAGTCTTTAAGTGCTGCAGGCAACTGGGCAGTTGCTTCATACACCATATTTTATAAATGATCCTGTAAAAACAAATCTTGAAGATTTGAGATTTGGAAACCAAGGTACCCATTTGCATTCAGCCATCACTGAGTTGTAGAACAATGCAGTATAGCACAGTAAACCTTTTATAATAACTTCTCTGCATATTCATTTCAGAATTGTCATACATATATGTTCATATATCACAGTCCCTTGTTTTCTGAATTAGCTCAACTCTGCTAAACATTATTTTGTTAGCAACCAGCGGTTATGATAAGGATGAAAATATGCTGGACGTAAGGGATTTTCCTTCAGTGAATGAAGGTAATAGAGAACAGGGAGAGACAGTTATTTTCAAGTCATGATTATAACTAATGTGTTTATGGTACAGTAACAACCAGTAAGGATAAATTTATTTATTTTCATAGTTATTTACATTATTGGTTACCAGTGAAGATTGACTTTCAATGAGAATTTTGTAAATACAGAATTACTTTAATTAGAATCAAACTGAAAACTTCAATGCCACTTAATACACATACTCAGGGGGTTTATTTACAAGGATTAATTCTGATCATTTAAGGAAGGATTAATTCCTCAATATAAACTTAACAGAATTACGTTGTTATTTCAGTAATATCTAAAAAGTGTCTCTAGCTTTGTCAACACTTTTATTACTACATTATTTGCAATTGTAAAATGTATTTGCACTTTTTAACAGGTAAATTGAGCTATATAGGAACCTTAATGTAAACATATGATGTAGACATTGCAAAGGAAAATACATCACTATTCCCAACATAAACATTACTGAAGTTAACCATCATAATAATTTATATATTCTTGTAGGATGTTAAATAACAAGATAGAAACATTAATGATCACAAAGTATGTAGATAATCCCAATTAAATGTATAAGGGTAATTCATAAAGAATGCTTCTGAACCCCTTGGATAGATATATATATCTCCAAGGCAGATGATCTAATTGTTGGATCTTCCCACTCTGTCATTTTAATTTCATTGTCCTGTGATGCATAGGAGGGTCACTACAAAAGTTTTGAGATACTCATAAAATAAGGTTGACCAATTTAAATGGATTGCCCATTGGTTTGCCATATTCTTTACAAGTATAAAGCTGTTTCAGTTTGCATACCTCCTCCCACCTTGCAGTCTATGCACAAGGTTAACTTCTAATATAGTGAGAGCTGGTTACCTATAATGCATATAAAAACGAACACTGACACTATTAAATAAGTTGGCATATATTATATGCACTAAGAAAAACATCCTCACATTAATCTGACACTCACTCATTATAGTTGGCAGATACATAATGCAGCAACTCTCAATACAGAATCAGAGCTTGAACCTGAACGTTATCTTAATTTATCATGAATCTGACAAGTGCATAACATTCTTCAGCTGTATTACTTCTTGGTAACATTCATAATGTTTAAAACAAATTACACATTTAAAAACGTGTCCAATTTCTCAAAACTGTTCTACATTGCATACTTGGCCATATTTTGCTCAATACTATAAATTGTTGTATACAATGCTATGGTCTATGAAATAGGTAAAATACCTGTAGACTTAGTGTCTTTTGTTGAGAACTTTTTTGAGATATGATTGTTCATTCATATTGGCCTAATGGCCCTGTTTTCATTAAATATGGGTAATGTTTGGTGATTGATATTGATATTTTATTGGTCCAGTTTATCAGTTGTACATTGATTTTGGACACGTCATTTCTGTACAAATTATTTAACAATATAACATTACATATATAATTTACAATTCATCTACAAATATAGCAAACATGCACAAAGATGCAAATCATCCAAGAAATAAACAACTGTAAGCCTAAAAACAAGTTCTTTAACTCGGAAACAGCAGGATGCTTCAGTGAGTTTTTCAGAAAGATATGCCAAGCAATGATAGTGACAAATATTACTTGGAATAAAATGACAGATATAGCACTATACTTTCCTGGATAACTATTCTGGACCTGAAGTTCTTGAGGTGTACACAACAAAGATACAAGAAAAAGATCTAGAGACCATTACAAGGGAAGGTTCTTACCTATGCATTTGTTGGTGAAACAATTCACATCTTGTGGTGGTAAGTAGCAAATTTAATTGCTGACAGTTAAGTGCAGGTGCTTCTTCTAAACTTGACAAAGTTTTAGACCATACAAACCACTCCACTGTTGCTTGATTTGTCAACAATGGTCTTAACAACTTGTGGGCAGGAGATGTCCAGGAAGAAGAGTTCTCATATATGTTAAAAGCTACTGTTGAACTTGTAAGGCTCATACTCTTCAGCGTGTTGCAGACACTGAGAGCCAGTTTTCATGAAGTCAATCAACCATTGTCTCGTGAAAAAAAGTTTGTGAAGGCACCACAACATTACAGGGAGCAACTGCCAGATCTGTCACTTCCTCCAAAACCTTTGCTTGGAGCGCTTGAATACAAACAGTTCATTTTTATAATGAACAATTTTAGGAAGTTTAATCTGTTGTTTACTCATTTCCGTCAATTATGCTGTGTCAGTTGAAGGTGCTTAAAACTTGTTTAAGAATCCCAAATTAGAATTTTATGGATTCTGTTGGATATCCCCTTTTGGAAACCATGAACTCAATTGAGGATGCAAAGATGATGTTGCTCATGCTATAAAGGCAGTAAAGTTCATCATGTAGTTGAGTTTCTATGACTTATTGGAAAGAGATATCAATTATGACAGTTTTGCAAATTCTCAACAGTGATACAAGAAATTCCCCCAATCACTTGCACTTGCTTAATATAAATATACACCAATGTAGAGTTTATTTTCTGCATACAAGAACCTTTTTTCCAATCAACAAAATTTTATGTCTGTCATTTGGAAATGTGTTCTTGTGACACACTGTGCATTAAATAATAATTATTGAAGTGCAAGAAGATTGTTGCATTTTCAGTAGCTTACTTTAGACCTTTAAACGTGTCCAATCCAATAGTGGTATGCTTAAGACAAATTAAGTCTAATAATTTGATGTTCAGATTGTCATTCTCCCCTCTAATAAAAATTGCTTTACTGAATCTGTGATAAGAAACACACTTTAGTGTTAGTGTGCATATGCATTAATTAGGCAACAATTGCTCAGTTTTTACTTCTAAGTAATATGAAATGTTGCAACAAATACAATAAACATATTCATTAGTGCATTTTAATAAAAAGTATTGTAAAGAAAAGATGGGATCTGTTTTCTATTCTGAGGCTCAGTGTCCCAACCAGAAGTCAACGGGAGCATTCACTGGTAACATACCTGGGACTGCATCTTCCCTTTGTTTACCTCAATAGTTTAATTTTGGTAGGAGTAATGCATATGTCTCTCATACACAGCTAACAAGTAATTCACAAACTTAACAAGTTGTATATATAGTCAACATGAAAAATTCAATGCCATGGCTGGGATTTGAACCATGGATCTCCTGGTTTCCATCCAGTCGCTCTAACCCATTGAACTACCATAGCCAACGTGCCGTGCTGACATTACATTCTCTAATTGACTCATATATTTTCCCGGTAGACCACTAGGAGCTCTCACATCCACGATACACCGTTTGTGGCAACTTACTATCGTAATTACTTGAGTCCCAGGCTTCATCATTTAATTGGTTAACTGATGGAAATTAAACAAAAAATTAACAAGTTGTACCACTTGATCATCTGCATCTATGTCCTGAAATAATGTGTAAATAATCCTAGGAGACAAACTTCTTCAAATGTTCCAACTGCAGACATTTTTTTCTTCTGTAACCATCACATAACTTATTTAGCAAAATAATTTTTGATAAAAAGCTGTAATTTTCTTCCATAGAGCTATTCTATAACAAAAGTGAGCATAAGTTTGCTATTTCAGTAAACCTCAACATTACCCTTTCCTTAATAGAGAATGCCATTTTAAATTAAACATATTAATGCTCTATAGTTCTTTATTACATTCTAGACACAACCCTTTCTCCATATTCCACAAATAAAAAGAGATTTTGAGATATTATAATAAAAGTAGATGTCTCCACTGTCAAGCTATTAGCCATAGAAATGGGAGTACAATTTAACCAGTCCTGGTTGAATAATGTCATACACAGTGATTTGTTGTACACTTCCTTTACAAATATCATCGGGAGATGAAGCTGTCTTTCTAAATCTTTAATCAAATGTTTTATTCTTCTGTTATACCATATTTGGAAGTCACCTAACAGACTTAAGATTCACTGACGACGTAGTTCTGTTTACAAAAACACCAGAAGAGATACATTCAATACTCCAACAACTCTGTACACAAAGCAAAACTGCAGGTCTATCTATGAACATGACAAAAGCGCAGCTGGTGACAGACAGGAGATCCATATCTCAATTGACGGAACAATGCTACCATATGTAATAGAATACACGGACCTAGGCCAACTAATTTTCTTCAAAGACAAGACCGGAAAAGAAGTAAGATTATCCTTAGCTTGGAAATCCTTCTGGACCCTCGAGTTCATACACCTGGACAAAACAATCAACAGGAGACTCAAATTCAAATACTAGAAACCTGCATCTACCCAATACTACTTTATGGATGCCTAACATGGTCGACAACAAATAGACAGATGAATCCGTTTCAAATATGCCGAAGGAAGATGGAACAAAAGATATTAGGAATAACTTTGAGAGACAGAATTTCCAATGAGACACTGTCCCAAATGGCTTCAACAACAAAAGTCACACATAGAGTAAACAGACTGAAGTGAAAGTGGGGTAGGCCACATCGCGCAGAAGAAAGATGAAAGATGAACATACAAAGCCACATTGTGGGACCTGCGCGCAGAAGACCAGCACAGAGGCAGACCAAAGAGGAAGTGGGAGACTTCTACATAACACAAGCAGGTCAGCAATGGTCCAGAACAGCAAGAAGCAGAGGAACATGGAGAACAATTGGAAGTTGACTACAAAATGAAGACAGTGCCAGCCCACAAACATCATCTCAAGTTGACTCAGTGACAGTGAAGTTAATATAATCAAAGTGTTAGTGAAATCAAATTAATCAAAGAGACAGTTAAATCAACTCAAACCAAACAAACACTGAAACAGAGCTACCCTCTAGCAGGAGGCCTTTGCCCTTCAAGGGGTACACTAGGCTATTATTATTATTATTATTATTATTATTATTATTATTATTATTATTATTATTACTACTACTACTACTACACCATATTTCTTTGTAATGGTTATGTAATTATGCATTGGAAATTTTACTTAGCAGACAATTGGTTTTCCATACAAATATTTTATCTGAGAGCCTTATACGCCCAGGAAACTTCAAGTAATATTATTCAATAGCACTGTGTAATGGCGTTGCCATAGTACATTTTCTTTCTTTGTTTTTTACAAATCTCTTCAGTTCTCTTTCTCATTTTGTAATCATAGAAATACCAAAACCTAAAGATATAACTTGTTTCATAGTACTCATAGATTAAAATGTAGAATGTGAGGTGAATACCCTTTTAACAGAAGTAAGGATAAAACGTCATACATGCAATACTTACAAGGAGAATCAAAAACCAGAAAAAGTGTATAGTATCATATTCTTGATATGTATATATATATATGCAAGATTACTTGTGGAGACAGCAACTTAAATTAAATGATCTACTTGGTTTTGCTAATACATTGTGTTGATTAATACTACATAAACTGCTTTTGTCTGTAGGTAGAGAAATGCCATTGATTGTTTAGTGGGGACAAATTTGCTATATACAAAGTGTAACAAAAATACTAGCTTCTGACTTCAACACATAGGGCCTTCGTTTGATTCCCTGCTGGAAACAGAACATTTTTCTTTAATTAGAATGTTACCCTACTCTGAAGAGTCTTAAAGTGTGCATGTGGGAGTGAATATATATACAGAAAAACTCTTTGAACCAACCAAAGTTCAGTTTTGGGGAGGGAAAAAAATATTGTTTGGCAAAATAAATTAATATTTGTTTTACAGACGATAAATTGCTATTCTTGGTAGGTACATTACTCAAATTCTTTTGCCGGTGGGCGAATTCATTGCACTCATCCCACCTGCTTTGGACTAGGTTGGAAGAGTAACTTTGATTGTCGTGGAAAAAGTTGTGACCTAGTGTGTATGACTTGCCAGAAAACAAGATTGAAGAAGAGGAAAAAATAAGTGTGGAAGAAGATTTTATAGACATTTTTTAAAATATTGATGGCTGTTCGATGTTGATCAAGAACACATTGACAATTTGTTGCACATTGACAGAGGTTATAAAGCAATTACAGAGGAAGGCATTATTGCATTATGCAGTGATGAAGAAAATAAAGAGTATTCAGAATCTGTGTTGATCAATCAGCTGTGGTTAGGACGCTTACACAGTCAGTAGCAAATATAGGAAATTGGTGCTTTATTTACTGCTCGTAAGCAATATGCTTAACTGAGACAACAGAAACTCACTGCCTTTTTATTATCGATTAGTTTGTATTTATATTGTGTACAGTGCAAATACATAAGCTATTACATACATATATTGCATGTGTTTTTAGATGAAAGTGTGCCGATAGTAGTTTCTAAATTGTATTAAAAATATGGTTATGTTGTACATTTTTTTTGTCTTTTTTTTATAATTTTTTCGTCATTCTGTGGATAGCCCAGATTTTCATTAATTCAGGTCAGCCCTCGTCTCAGTTGCTCTGGGTAAGCAAGGTATGTACCAGGGTTAATGTTCTATCTTTCCACTTACAGAATGTATCAAGGACTCTCATTTTTAAATTAAAGAGGTTATTTAAAGAAAGTGTGTAGTTTTCCTTGGAAGGCATTCTTTTAAAATATCAGATAAATTAAAACAGATTTTTGATTCTTGAAAAATATGTCTTAAATTTGATCTCATCCTGTAGTATATTGCTAGGAAAAGTAAATAGATTTACCAGCCACATACTGTATCTCTGAAGTATTTTTATGCTTCTTACCCTTCCTATCATCATAAAGAAATATTGTGTATTATTGTTTTACCATTATGGATTATTTGAAGAAATCCATACATATCGTAACATTATTAGGACACTTTATTCTTATCGCAAGAAATGTGTTGTGATGAAAGAAAGTATTGGGGATGAGGCAGACAAGTTTTAAACCAACTTTAGCACCGGTGTCTACTCAGCATCGTGAGGAAATTAAGGAGCTACATGGTTTAGAAAGCCAAGTTTCCAGCTGGGGATGTGTGATGCTGACTGCATACCCCTTGTATTGGTTGGACGATTGCCCACCTTTGCCTTGCATATATGGGCATGAGGCTAGCAGGCTCTGGCCCACTAGTGGGCTGTTATGCCATGGGTTACGTTACCGAGACAGTTCATTTTAGTTTAATCAATTATCTAATTTATTAATTGAGTTCCTCTTCTAAGATTTTTATGCTCAGCAAATTAACTTTTAGAATGGCTTTTCTGCATATACATTTCCAAGCAATGCTACCCAAGTAAATACTCTTGCATACATTAGTGATTAGTGATTTTGTCAGTTATTTAGAACTGCCTGTTTCTTGTAATGTGAAGAAATAAATGCACCAAGCAATGGCTGAGTAATTTGAAGCTGTGCACTAAAATAATTACTTTTTAGTTAAATAATTACTCTTTACTTCATTACTGCAAACTGTATATAGTGTCCTTTCAATTCTATATGTTCTTATATGGTATTACTATAATGGGAATAAACAATAGATGTCACTACTTTGCTATATTACAAAACTTGTAAAATCATGTATCAAACAGAATCATCCTTGATGGTTAGATGTCATCATGAAGAATATTTGATGGCAATGTGTTCAAATACAACACAGGCAAAAAAACAATAGTATGTCACTGAATATGAAAATAAAATCTCATATCTTAGTTTTGATAACTCATATTGATTTAAACGAATTAGTATTTTAAAAAAATTATTATTAATTTAGGTTAGAAGTATTCGAAGCGGTACATGAAGTATTTGAAGATGCTCTACTTCCATGCATGCACATCTGTGTTTGGTTGCAAACATGCTGCCTTATTATTTCAGTTAATTGATGAAAATTAATCATTTCTTTATACTAGCCGTATATAGGCTAAGGTTTTTGATAGATAGAGTTCAACATGAAAAATTCAATGCCATGGCCGAGATTTGAACCACGGATCTCCTGGAGATCCTGGATGGAAACCAGGAGATCTGTGGTTCAAATCCCGGCCATGGCATTGAATTTTTCATGTTGACTCTATGCTGCCTTATATTAGCATTCCGTAAGATATCCTTTTTATTCAGACTCTTGGACTTGAAGAATTGAAGAGGCACAAGGGTTACAAGAGTGGAGACTTCTAGTTTGGCCACTCACTTCATTTTCATTACCTTTGGTATTCCCTTACTCTGCAAACATGGTATCACATAGTAAATGACAAATAAAGTTTATAACATTGGTGGAAATGGCTTTTGCATCTGAAGCCTTGCAATGTCAAGGCTATATATATTTCTGGCCTCTAATAATATGAGCCTTGAATGAAATAAACAGAAATTGTGGTGTCCAGTAGATATTTTCAACTATTATTTCTCCCATTTCAATGCATCTTCATAAAAATCATTATACATAAAGTCATATAGTCGTTACGTAAAAAATGAAGCTAGCTACAGTGAAGCAGTAAATATTACACAAATATAACTATTTGTCATAGTTGTATTTGTATAATGTGAATAAAAAATAATTCTTGTTATAAGGAAATATAAAATATTTTTCCAATTTATTTGAGATGTGTTGAAAATTATATTTGTGCTATTTTCGTTAGATTTTTGTGACCAGGAATCAATATTGCTGCAGGAATTTTATGTTCCTAATAAACTTTTGATAGATCGACAAAATGCCCCAATTAAGTTGGCAAACTTTGTTTTTTCTGATCAGGAGGAAGAAGCCTTGTTGAATGAAATGGAAGTAACTGGTCAAGCGTTTGAGGACATGCAAGAACAGAATTCTAGATTAATTCAACAACTGAGAGAAAAAGATGATGCCAACTTCAAGCTGATGACTGAACGCATTAAATCTAATCAGCTACACAAGTTAGCACGGGAAGAGAAAGATGTACTCAAGGAACAGGTTAATATCTTTGCTTATTTGTATATATGTATTGTTAAACAGGTTTCCAAAGTGACCTGATGGGTTACTATAAACAGCAGCTATAAATTAAATATTAACTTTTTCCATCAGGTAGCCACTTTGACAACCCAGGTGGAAGCTACAAATGTAGTGGTTCGTAAACTTGAAGAAAAGGAGCGCATCTTGCAGAATTCATTAGCTACTGTAGAAAAGGAATTAGCTCTGCGTCAACAGGCAATGGAGATGCACAAACGTAAAGCAATTGAGAGTGCCCAGTCAGCTGCTGATCTCAAACTGCATCTTGGTAAGGATTTTTTTATTAGGTTTTATTGGGTTATATTTAATGTTGAGATGTGGAGTTTTTAGTACATTCCATTTAAATGAATTACAGCATATTTGTTACAGTTATGTGAAGCTTGGGTGCTTGTTTAGTAGGATGGATGAAGTAGTGGTGGTAGGAGAGCACTCTGATTTCCTTAATGCATATTCTCTCAATGAGAACATTGACACAGTACAGCAGAATGTAAAATATTGCATCCTTGTTAAAGAGAAACAAATGCTATTTCCTTAAAAATTTACGCAAATTTTATTTTACCTTCTAATCTCACTGCTTATAAATAGTTTAGAAAGCACTAAGTAAGTCGAGATTTAACTAAGTAAGTGTTTGAGCTTGTATTTATTCAATATAAGGTTTATAATTTTCTGGCTTACCATTGTTTCTGATGACATAATCAATGCCATTCAATGTACTGTTCGCTCTCATACAAAGAAAGTTATGTTCAAAGTATAAACTTGGAAGAAGCGTAGGGACAGTGAAGCACAAATTAGTACAAAAGTGAATCGAGAAGATAATTGACACATTGCAGTGTGAGTGAAGCAATGTGTCAATATCTTCTCGATTCACTTTTGTACAAAGTAATGTTCACTGATTAAATATCAAAGTACTTTCAGTTTTGTATTAATTTAGTCACAAATTAAAAATCTTTAAACAATAGTAATCCGACTAGGTGGTGATATATTTTTTGGGTAAAAGGAGTTTTTGCTAGAAAACTAAATGTTTTGTAAAATACTTTCTTATTATTCCAATAAGACAAATCTGTTCACTTGTGGCCTGTATTTTAATTTTTCTTTTGTTTTTATTTATTATAATAAGACATTCTTAGGTCCTACAACTAGAAAAGAACATTAATAAAAAGATACTTTGATACAGATTTTCATTAAGGTAATAAAATTCTTAAACCTTCTAGATTTCAGAATACAAAAATAGTGGAACAGTCAGATGGTTATTTTGCTATATAATTGGCAAAACTAAATTTTCAACATATATTTTGTGAATTAATCAGAATAATGTAATTTTGATTTAGATAGTATGGGACAAAGCATATGCAGCTCATGAATACAAGTATGTGATTCTTACTCATATCAAAATAGTTGCCTTATCCACTCTTAAACACCTCAGTGCATGGTTTATATAGTAATTCTGAAGTATGCTTTTGAATACAGCTGTGTTTCTTTTATACAGAAAAGTATCATGCTCAAATGAAAGAAGCCCAGCAAGTAGTTGCAGAAAAAACAAGTGCATTGGAAGCTGAAGCATATAAAACTAAAAGACTGCAGGTATGTATTTTGATAATCATTAGTTTAACATCTCACCTGCCAAAATGGATGGAACCTATAAATGGATGAATGAAATTAGGACCTAAATTAAACTAAATCAAAAGTTCTTTGGCTTTAATGTAAAGGAAGTAAATTATTAGATCTTACCAAGTGAACTGAAAATAACAAAATCCAGAATCTCTTAATAACTGGCATGTTAATTATTGCATTATTATAGGTAGACTGCAAACAAAATGCAGTCGGTGTGGGCATGCGCAAGGAGAGCCTTCTCCCCTTCTACACTATCCAAGCATCACGTGACTCCCACCCCTTCCTTCCTACATGCGACAGAGCACCAACCACACGAAATGCGTGTATTTTAATGTTGTTTTGAGTTTAAGTTAACAGAAAATAATTACTCAAAATATAAAATTGAAAGAAGCGTAGAGACAGTGAAGCACAACTTCACAAAAGAGAATCGAGAAGATATTGACACACTGCTTCACTCACACTGTTTTTTCACAGGACATGTTTCAAGAGCTTTTGCTCTTATCATCAGCTGGAACTCGACTAGTGCAAATTGTAGTGGTGTTGATATGGAGAAAGAGGAAACCACTACAATTAACACTAGTCGAGTTCCAGCTGATAAGAGCAAAAGCTCTTGAAACATGTCCTGTGAAATAACAAGTGTGAGTGAAGCAGTGTGTCAATATTTTCTTGGTAAAGTAGTGGGGAATAGTTTTTAAAATTTGCTCATTAGCACAGTTTACATCATTTAATTTGTACACATCATCCCACCGTTCCTCTGACAACAAAAAGTATGGAATTTTCTTTTATTTCCTATGTGGCGACTTCAACTGAGTAGGCAAAGTGGACTTCTTCAACCATGTTTAAACTCATTCATGCAGAGATTAAATGGTCTTCTATGAAGGTGTCAAGTCTTCATAAACTTAAACCAACTCTGCTTTGATCTACTTTGCATTCCAATTCTTTAAATGAACACATCAATCAATAGAGATTTTTAATAATCTTTTCTTTCTTTCTTTCTTTCTTTCTTTCTTTCTTTCTTTCTTTCTTTCTTTCTTTCTTTCTTTCTTTCTTTCTTTCTTTCTTTCTTTCTATCTTCCTTCCTCCCTCCCTCCCTTTCCCTCTTTTTTTTCCTTTCCTTTCTTCTATGGTATGTGTGACACTGCTACATGAACTGTTCCTACCGACATTGATGTAGTTGATGTTACCATGTCATGGAAATGTAACAGATTTATCATATAATGCTCATACATGGAAATGGAAAACCAACTTAATTTTATCACATATAGATTCTTCAGGTAAAATCAAATTGAAAATAGAAAATTAATGTCTTATTAATTCTGCAGGAGGAGATCGCCCAGCTCCGCCGAAAAACCGAACGTATGAAGAAGATAGAACTTGCTGGAACATTGGATGAAGTAATGATGGAGGAAATACGTGAATACAAAGAAACATTGACTTGTCCCTCGTGTAAAGTGAAAAGAAAAGATGCAGTGCTAACAAAATGTTTTCATGTGTTCTGTTGGGATTGCCTTCGAACTCGTTATGAGACTCGACAGCGTAAATGTCCTAAATGCAATGCTGCCTTCGGAGCAAATGATTACCATCGTCTTTACCTCTCAACTTAATAATTACAAAATGTGATAGCATTTAAAAATTGTATATTATTTCTTTGTAAATAGCAATCTCATAATCTGTATATTTCAACTTTGTAACTGTGCAGCATTCTGAATAAAATAAACTATTTCAAAAGAATGCTACATGGGTTGACTGGTTATTTGAAAAGCTTTCATACATTGTATCAGTTCAACACTGAAATAGTGTTTAAATGAAAATTTATTTTAAGAAAAGCTTTATCAACCAGTTTTTTCTGTTATCTACAATCAGAGGTTTTTGGATTCACTGCATTTAGGTTTTAAGAGTAATATTGTACAATGAAAACTATTGTAACTGAAGCACGGCCCTTCAAACTATCTTATTGTAACTGAAGCACATCCCATTCATAGTATTGATAACATTTCTATTTATTTATGTTTGTTAACAACTTTTTGAAATCTTGACTGCATAGAGTTTATGGAATTAAAAGTGACATCCAGGATTAACAGCATATCATTTGTATTTTGCCTCAACTTTCCTCCTACATTATTTATAGACAGTGATTAAACCCCTACAAAAATCTAAACAGAACTTCTACTAGAAGTTTTATGTCACTATTAAAAAGGAACCAAATCCTTCAATTGTTTCAAGGAAACATTGAAGAAATTAAGACTTTTGAAATCTGACCAGTTTTACAAGTATGGATTTTCATGCAGTTGTGACAGTGGTTATGTCAGCTTGCGGTATACATTTAAATGAGTATATGTTCAGCATCAGAAAACAAAAATGTTGAAAGCTTTAAAAATGTCTCAGAAAATATTAAAAAAAATAGAAACAATTTTCAGGAAAATTTTCATTAGGCTTACAATGTTTTTTATCAGAATACTATTTAACTTAATTTCTAAAAAAATTGTATGCAATTATCATTGTATTTCTACATAGGTATGTAAGAGAATATCTGCTGCCACTATGCCATTTTCACTTTAAATTCTGAAGAGTTGCCTACAAAACCATGTGATTAGGGAATGCAGTATTATTGGTTGGTGGGCAAATTAAAACTTCTTTTTTATGCTGCCTGATCTTTATAAAATAGTTTGATTCAGATTATAGATTGTGGTTATTCTTGTGCAGAAAAAACTTTAAGAAGCTCATTCAGATTCACCCTAACTGAACTGTTGTAGCAGAGTATTTATGAGTCTGTGTGAAAGCTTTGTAGTTCGTTTTCAGGTTCCTGCTCAGTACTTGCCATGTGATGCATATATGTTATGAAAATATTACATTTGGTAAATAAGTGGGTTAAAAGTAGAATCAGAACTGAAAACTTCAATGCCATTGCCAGGATCTGAAGCACAATTTTTCTGCTCTACACACAAAAGACTAACCATTGTGCTACCAATACTATGACACTAAATTCCGCAACTAACTTTCATTTTTCCTGGTGGGCCAAAGGAAATCTCAGTTCCATTCCATTCCACATTTAGAGCTGGTGGTTTGAATGTGTTAGAACAATCTGTTATCATTGATTGCCATTATAAATAGGTGTCATGGGTAAGAAGCAATCTTTGTCCCCATATGGAGAAACAAATATGGAAAACCATTAAAGAGTAGAGGGTAAACAACTATGTTAAATGAACTCAATTCCTGCAGAAAATATCCTCTTGCAATAGAACATGTAGTAAATTAAGTGTGCAAAATAAGCAGAAACATTGGCCTTTTAGCTGTAATTGCTAACAGTGTAATGTAAACCATAAGTAACTGTTTTGGAAGTAAAACTAAATTGTTTGTAACCTGCCATTATATGATAGCATGTTGTAACTGTAGTAACCAGGGCCCAATTTGCATGAATGGCACAACTGCCATACATAGTGTCTCTTGGAGTGTTTGAATGTGAGTTACCATGTAAGCTGTCTACAGTGATATCCTGAAGAGAATTAATCCAACGAATGTGGTCCAAATAATGGGGTTAAAGTTGCGATGCACTGAATAGGGAAGAGGCATCAGTGTTGAGGATATGGAGTTTGTGGATATATTATATCACATAATTCAGAAATATAAGGGATGACACAGAAATATTTGACGTTATGCTGGATGGATATACTGATTTTGAAGGACTGGATGAACCTGAACCTTAACCTTAAGGTACCTGTTCAAGCAGTACACAATGTTCATCTCCAGAGTAAGAGGTACAGTCAAACCGAAAAGTTGAGGCTCAGTGTATTAGAAGATATTAACGACAGTGTACTGGAGAAAATTTATGAAGACTATTACAATTGTGGCTTCAATTCCTATAGCAAACTAATGAGGTGCTATAGATGTATTAAAAGTAAATCAGAATGCAGATTAATTCTAAATTATCCATCCAATAAACAGCGAGCAGGAGCTTGTCTCAAAGAAAATGGACTTGCTGTTACAAATGGTAAGGAAGCCTGTAATATCCCAATTTGATAGTGCAAGAACTTATGGATCTACAGTTCACTATTAGCATATGCAAATGTGGGCCCTAGAAGCAGCTTTTGACTTGGACAATTTCAAAGCTTTGATTTCCTTTATTAACCATCTTAACACTGAATATGGCATTTCATTCATGTTACTACATTTATCACACGTAAGGATATAGAAAACAATAATGGTATAATGTCAGAAGGCACAGCAGTTTGTGGAGGAAGTGAACATGTTTATTACAGAGGAGGGTGCTGAGAAAGGTAATGTTTGGAACATTGACGAGAGTCAAATCCATTACGAAATGTCCTTAATTCAACAGTCCTACAGAGGAGAGAAAACTACAGCTTGTGTTGCAGACTGTACATACTACCACACCTACACAATTGATGCAGGTTTATTAATGACAGGCAGATCAGCAAACTAATTGTACATCTATTTTCAAGAGACTTATGGCACTCTCTGCCCAATTATTTCAAAGAAACTTGAAATAACCTGTCCATGAACGTCCTCCAACGTTGTCATATCGGACGATGAATGGAATGGATGAAATGATGCTCGAATGAGTCCAGGGTCCATGGAGCTTAGAGTTACCTCACATTCGTCTTACAGGATAAGGGAAAACCCTGGAAAAAGCCATATCACCCTGACCGAGATTCGAACTCGGGACCTCTTGAACGTGAGGCAGATATGCTACCACCATGCTACCAAGGCGGGCAGAAACATTCATGTGGAGGCAAGCAAAAGTGGAAAAATGATTAAAGTACACATTAAATGTTTTCTAACTTCAGTCCTGGGTGAACATCTAAGAAGTAAGGAGAGTCTATAGCTGTGCAATTCCAGGTCATGTCATACAGATTGTATGTACCCTTCTAAATGCAAATTTTCCAAACAAATGTGATGCTGAAGATATTGCTATTGAAAACAAGAGAATGTTGCAACCCCTTGATGTTCCCTTCTTTCGACGTTATAAACTCTATATCAGGATTGCTCAATTTGTAAGACTAAATGTGTCAAACACAAGTGAAGATACATGATCATTATTTCATCATCAGTCTTCACTCTGTGATTTACAATCAATTACTGAAATAATAACCCATGGCACAGCAGCCCCTTAGAGGGCCAAGGCCTACCAACCCGACTGCCGGCCTCACACCCACTTACACATGGCAGAGGTGGACGATCATCCAACCGATACGGGGAGGAGATGTGGTCAGCATCTCAGCATCCCCCAGCCGGAATGTTGGTTTTCATGACCTGGGCCGCTTACCTAGCGTAAGCTCCTCACTTCACGATACTGAGTGGGCACCGGTCCTATACCCGGGACCTAAAATCCCCACCACATGGGTGGGATCGAACCTGGGCCGCTTTCCGTGGCCAGGGACCAAGGCATGCTGCCATAGCCTGCTACGCCATGGCGCAGGACAATCAATTACTGTACCAAAGTAAAAGTAAATTTGCAATTTTCGTGAGGAAAGGCAGGTTCGACATATCCATTTCATCATTTGTAAGTAGTGTGACTTTTGATATTGGATTGTGTGAATATAAAAGGTATTTGGAATGTGATAATGTGGCTTTACTGAGGTGTGCACATTGTTCTTTTCCACTTTGTTTTAACCACTTCATACTAATATAAGTGCTATCAAGTATGTAGTATGAGTAGTATATGCATGTTTTGCAATATGAAAGCACTTTAAGCAGAGGCTTTTTGCGCTGTTGATTGAAAATGTATGGATACACTGTTGTCATTGAATTACATATAATTTCCATCCTATGATATTTTGTTACTTTATTTCTATGTATTCAAATGTCACTTGAGGTAGAATGCAACATTTTCCGTGGAAATGGCACAGACCACTATTCTGTTAATGATGGATTATTACTCTAAGCATGTATTTGTGCAGTCCTGAGCATTGGAGATCAAAGGTATCCCTTGTTAGTGTTTTGAGTTAGTGGTTTCAGAATGTAAGGTAAAACATATAAGACAAAATATTAACACACTAATAATCTCCAAGGTATAAATACCCTACTTGCTTGCAGCAATTTCCTCTCATGTGTACTTAGTTCCTTCATATCTTCACATTATGCTGCCGTATGCTGGGTAGAGTTTGTTAACTTCAGCTTTGAATTTAAAAAGTGAAATAAGTGTAAAGTACTAAATCTAAATAAAACTATAAGCGTCCCACAATATATCCCACAGTAATTATATATTTGATTTATATTGAGGAATTAATCCTTAGAGAATTAATCCTTTTAAATACATTACTCCGGTATATGGGTGATTTTTGATTAATCATTTGGCTCTAATTAATCAAAAATCACCCATATACCGGAGTAATGTATTTAAAAGGATTAATTCTTTAAGGATTAATTCCTCAATATAAATTTACATTAAAAATAATCTACGATAAAAATCCTGGTAATTAAGTACTTACAATAGTAAGTCGCCACAAGTAGTTGTCTCAAATATGAGAACCTTAAGTGGTCCACCGGGAAATATAATGAGTCAATTGGAGTAATTTAATGTCAGGAAGGCACGTTGACCATGGTAGCTCAAGGGTCAGAGCGACTGGACGGAAACCAGTAGATCCGTGGTTCAAATCCCGGCCATGGCATTGAATTTTTCAGTTGGCTCTAATTAATCAAATATATATTTGATTTTACCCAATAGGTAGCTATGCTATAAATGAAATTGCTCAAGGTTGGGTTATTTTGTATAAAATTCACAGACATGAGAGACCCATATGCACAAGTTCAGGAACTTAATAACTATATAAAGAAACTATTGAATTTAAATTTAAGAAAATACTGAAACAAATGCAATTTTTGTTCCAAATCTTATTTTAAAACTTCTATAAATTATTGATGAAAGTATATTTGGTCCTTGGTAATTAAAGAAGGCTGAACGATGGTTAACATTTCTTTCTTATGAATTCATGAAACGTCATCTCTATCTGGAAATGAAAATTCAGTAGTGAAATTCTGAGACACCCTCATAAATTTCTCCAAGTACTCCTGATTATTTCCAAATTCAAGTATAGGCTATATAATGACATTTTTTCTGTACTTCATTTAAGACATAATCATTAACCACAGGAGAAACAAAATCATCTTTGCAGTATCAGCAGCATGTTGATACTGCTGAAAGCAGAACAGACATCTGGGATATTCTACTTTTTATTTTATTCTGCAAGTGAATGCTCATATTCAATGAATAAGCACTATAAAAAGGAAGCAAATCACAGCAAAAATGTTTTCCAATGATTGAGTGTTCCTAAACAGAATTTTTGCCCTGAGTTCAACAGTGCAATCCGTTGGTTTGTTTGTTTGTTTGTTCTTTTTTTATATAGAAAATATAGAATTCGTATTTCATAAAATCTCATAGTAGGGCATGGGAAGTTTCTATTGCTAAAGTACAACACCATTGTATTGTGAGTGTTTTAAGCACATATGTAGGATTTATAACAGAATGACCCTAGATAAGCTGAACGCAGGTGTTTTTACAGCACCACAGATCAGGAAATTAATGAGTAACCTCAATTTTGAAAATAAAATGAACCAAACAGAAAAGCGTGCCTGGCAGAGCTACAAAGATGTTGTAAACAACTTCTTAGGAAACACAAGGAGTCAAGATTTCAAAACTAAAGTGAAAACCATGTTGGAGAACTTGAGAAAACTTGGTTGTAGCATGAGTTTGAAGTTGCACATCCTTCATGCTCACAATGACTATTTTCCAGATTTTCTTGGATTTTACAGTGAAGAACATGGTGAACGCTTCCACCAGGAGTTGAAAGACATAGAAAGAAGATACCATGGTTAATGGAGTGTTACCATGATGGCAGACTATTGTTGGTCTCTGAAAAGTGAACGTAATCTTGATACACATGGAAGATGTGCAAAAAAAAAAGAACATTTATTCCTAGTTTTTTTTTTTTTCTATCTAAAGTTCTTAATACTTGTGGAAACATAGAATCAGACTGAAAAATTCAATGCCATAGCTGGGATTTGAACCACGGATCTTCTGGTTTCCGTCCAGCCGCACTACCATTGTGCTACTATGGCCAACGTGCCGATATGACATTAAACTCTCCAACTGACTTGTATTTTCCCGGTAAACCACTTAGGAGTTCTCATAAACACATGAGACAACTACCTTGATGGCGACTCACTACATGCCCGGGTTTTTTATAGTAAACCACTATTAGGTTAATTAATGGAAATTAATTAACCTAATAGTGGTTTACTATAAAAAACCCGGGCCTTAAAGTACTTACATGTAGTGAGTCGCCATCAAGGTAGTTGTCTCATGTGTTTATGAGAACTCCTAAGTGGTTTACCGGGAAAATACGAGTCAGTTGGAGAGTTTAATGTCATATCGGCACGTTGGCCATAGTAGCACAATGGTAGTGCGGCTGGACAGAAACCAGAAGATCCGTGGTTCAAATCCCAGCTATGGCATTGAATTTTTCAGTCTGACTCTACGTTTCCACAATTTAGCCTACACACGGCCAGTGTGAAAGAATAATTAATTTCCATTTCTTAATACTTGTAAAATGTGCATACATTGTTGAAATTTAACTGTATTGGAACACCACAGTGAAGCGAAATAATTATTAAATTATTGATGAGTCGTATTTATTACACATCAGCTTAGTTCAAGAAATGCAATATAACATTGGCACCAAAAAACAACTTCAACATTAAAAACCTACTTCACAGTAATAATACTGATAAGATAAAACCAGAAGAAAAGTCAGGCATTTACAAGATTAAGTGTAAAGACTCCGAAAAAATTTACATAGGGAGGACAAAAAGAAACATAGGCACTAGAAAGAAAGAACATTTTAGGCACTTAAGATACAAAAATATTGATAAGATCGCAATAGCAGCTCATTTCTGGTCTGAAAATCATGAAATTGAAGTTAGCACCAAATTACTAAAATACATATAAAAACAGGGAATTTGTCATATAGGAGAGAATATACATAGAAAACCAACTAATGAACTTTGAAATCCTGCCAGAAGACAACCCCACATTTAAATTCATCACAAAATCAACAGATGGCAGCAGTAACTCCACAACTACCCACACCACTGGATCAAGCTTTAGTCGCAATAGAGCCAATGATGCGAACAATAGTTCATGAAACATGTCCTCAATATAGGTACATAAGTGAAGCTGATGTGTAATAAATACAACTCATCTATAATTTAATATGCATACATTGTGTTTAAATTGACATAATTACATACTTCTTTGTCTAGTGGTATTGATGGTATACCAGGAGAATTTTGGAAGGCTTGGGCACTCAATGAAACTAGGAGGAAAATAGTGATAAAATTATTCAATAACATAATGGAAGAAAAGAAAATTACTAGGAAATGGAGGACAAATGTGGTATTGCCAATTTACAAGGGAAAGGGAGATAAAAGTAACCCCGCTAACTTCAGAGGGATTAGTTTATTGTCTATTCTAGGTAAGATTTTCACTGGAATTCTAGCAAATAGGTTGCAAAATTGGGTTGAGAAGGAGAATAAACTATCGGAGTTCCAAGCAAGTTTTAGACTGGGCAGGAGAACATCGGACAACATCTTTATTATTAAAACAATTGTACACAAATATCTGAGCAATAAAAGGGGAAGGGTATTTATTAATCTAGAAAAGGCATTTGATTCTATTAATAGAGAAGCATTGAGGATAAAATTAAGCAGTAAGGGGATAAGTCATACATTTATACAAGTAATTAAGATGATATACCAGGAGAATGAGTTGTGTATAAAACTACCAGGCAACAAAGTAACTAAATCTATATCGAGTAAGGCAGGGATGTAAACTTAGTCCAGTATTATTTAATCTTTATATCCATGGGATTTTAGAGGAGATATCAAGTTGTAGGGTACATTCACCAGTTATTAATAATAAAGAAATCCCAGGGCTACTGTTTGCAGATGACCTAGTAGTTGGGTCAATATCAAGTGGAGAGCTGATAAGAGCAATCGAGGCAGCCAATTCTTATTGCAATAAATGGGGTTTGAAAGTGAATGAAAACTAAACAAAGATTATGGTCTTCAGAAAAGGATACAGGTTGCGTAAGGATGAGAAATGGGAGGTTAATAGAAGAGAAATAGATGTAGTAAGGAGATTTGATTATTTGGGGACAAGGTTGAGTTCAGATGGCAACTGGAAAGAACAAAAAAAGATGTCTGTGGCAAAAGGTAAAATGGCCATGAGAGTGATAAGATCATGTTACAGTAAATTGCCAGATATAAATGTCAAATGGAGAGGATTTATACGGCAGTAGTAGAAAATAGAATGTTACATGGATCAGAGGTTTGGGGAGTAGATGAGGCTTGGAGAGAGACTGATAGAGTGCATAGATGCTTTTGTAAATATATATTGGGATTACCAATAGCATCACCTAATGGGGCAGCACAATTGGAACTAGACAGGCATTCTACGAAATTTAAAATCTTGGCAAGGGCAATGAAATATACAGAATAACTAACTTGGAAGATGGCAATATCATTAAAGAATGTTTTCATATTCAAAAGAGAAGTAACTGGGGTGGGTCTTGGGCACATAATAGGTATAGGTCAAGAGAGGGAGCTAGATAAATGTCCATTGTGTGGAGAAGAGAATGCAGATTTCCATTGTATATTAAATAGTTGAACAAAGATATGGAGAGAGCAGGCTTGGCTATGTAAATGGGACAATTTGGGGGGTGAAGTAGTAATTAGAAAAATTTTCTCAGTAAAAGGGGAAAACAACAGGAGAAATATAGGGAATTATTCAGGGAAAGTTAAAGAGAGATGGCTAAGAACAATTAAGAGAAAATGTAGAGTTGGATAGGTGAAATGGCAAAAAGTTAAAAAAGGAGTAGAGGGCCTCCAATACACAAAAATCTAGGGTTAGGTGTATGGGGACCGAATTACTATTCAATGTGGGCAACATGATTTTCAGGATTTAGGAATATATGGCATATTTCAGTATGGATTTTATAATTGTAATCTTGATTTTGTATTTCCATTTGATGATGTAAAAGGAAAGAGGAGAAATAAATTACAAATTACTTCTTTGTGCACACCATGTTCTTAAAGCATAATAGTGATCTTGTAGAATTGTGTAAATATATAGCACTAATAAGTGAATATAAAATGTTTGTTTTCACTTTTTGAAAAAACTGGATGTGATACAACAAAATGGATGACATATTTGCAATCAGTGCCCCAAAATTAAGGGGAAATGACATTCAGAACCAAAACATCAAAAAATAATAATAATAATAATAATAATAATAATAATAATAATAATAATAATAATAATAATAATAATAATAATAATTGCAGAGCAGTGATTAAGCAAGGCATAACAGATACACCTATGTGTTATTTTGAAATAAGAATGAAATTGAAAAGATACATTGTGGCTGATGTAGCTTAATTTTACCAAGATGGTAAAGCTAACATTCTTCATCTTCAACCGTGTATGATGAACTGGTGAAAAACTGCTTTCTTGTTACAACTTAATTTCATGGACTGAAAGGATTCTTTTTCTGTTAGACCACCAGGAACAAACTTGTCGGTTGCATTTCCTCTTCATTAATGGGAAAATCTTGACAGCAGGTTACACTCTTCATTTCACTGATAAACTTATTTAATCTCTAAAGTGTTTTCGAGAGGAAAATAAAATGTTAACTGGCTTTCTACATAACCTCCAACAACATCTGGGACACCTTTCTGATGTCCCTTCTCACTGTAGTGCCTGCTGATTAGCTTAGCATAAAGTTTTCATGCATTAAATGGAACATTCTTTTAATGTACATGTTTAGACTTTCATGGCTGGCCAATGTTCCAATAGAATATTGTTTCCGGGCTTGAAGGCCATGGTCCAGATGATGAAAAATCATCTGACGTTTTGCACATAGCTCCGTTGGGCATCTTCAAAGAGTCACTCCTGGCAACTGCCGACTGCGTCACATTGAGAAATCAGCAGTAGCCGAGGATACTTTGCTAGTGGGCCATGACATTAATTTTCAAGCAACTGAACTTCTTGACAGCACAACCTACTACCAAGTATGTCTGCTCCGAGAAGCCATTGAGATCTATAAATACAAAAACAGTTTTAATAGAAAAGAGGAAATAACACGCCTCTGGACCGACCAACCGACCGACCGACCGAGGTGCTGGCTGGCTGTATAAAGCCAGAAGGTTTTTACTGTGTGCCTACCCATTAAGGGTTTTACCTCAGGTAAGGTTTTTCATTTGGGATTTTGTAAGATGTGTTGTGGGTTTTGAGGTTGGAGTTTGTTTTTGAAGTTACAATTTTATGTACCTTCAGGTTGTGGGAATGGATGCAATACCTTTGTTATTTAGTTGGAAAATTTTGATGCCGAACAGCTTAGGAGATTGTGTGGAGCTCAGCTTTAGCTGCTGTTAGCTGCTGGGTTATCTCGGGTGCTCACAAGCCATGCGGGGTACCCGAAACAGCCTGGAACGGCATCTAGTGGGGTCATAATCTCCCAATGATTCAACAAGGGCGCTTCTATGTCTGGGTAAAGTAGCATAGAATTTTGATGCCCAATGCCTAATTTCATCCTCCACGTATGGAAGATCCGAGGCTTCGTAAAGCAACCTGGTAGGAAAGTAACAACCCACAGAATATATAGACCAAAGTCCTCTATTCTGTGCACGTTGAAGCCATGCCAGCCAGCTATCTGCAGCCATGCCCCAGATCTCACAGGCATATAGCATCACCGGAATTACCATTGCTCGGAAGAGGTACAAATTCAGGCCAACCGGCATCAAGCTCGACCCCAGCATTCGGTACAGGGAAGCAATTGCTCCCTGCACCCTCGCCGCTAGGTCCCTGATGTGCTGGCGAAAAGTTAAGACCTCTGTCCAATTTTACTCCAAGGTATTGGACGGAGTTAGTCCACTCTATCCTTCGACCTGGGAAGCTGAAGTTGGGGCAGTCTGCGGGGGTGTGACGCTTTGTGAAAAGTATGGCGTGGCTTTTGTCCGGACTAACGGACATCCGCCAACGCCGACACCACATTTGTGTGAGATGGAGGTGTCTTTGTAAGGGTTTGAAGGCTCTGAGGATGTGTTTGTCTTTGCAGAACAGAAGCATGTCGTCAGCGTATTGTGCCATTTCAACTCGTGGCTCTGTGGGGAATTCTACCATAAAGACGTTGAATAGGGTGGGAGATAGTATAGAGCCTTCGGGGACTCCGCCTCTCACTGATCTTAGTGTTGATGTTTACCTCGTGACTGTGGTCTCCACCACACGCAGTAATTGCTGGACTGTCGAGTGCCCAGGACGAAATCCAAACGTATGGTCGGAAATGGCTTGAATGTCTTCCAGAATTGGGGACAAGCGGGTGAGAACCTCTTGAGGAACTTTCGAGAGGGTGGAAAGGAGGCTAAAGGATCGGTAGCTGGAAGGATGTACCGGATTCTTCCCAGGTTTCAATATGCGTATCACCCGGGCATCCCACCACTCTCGTGGAAAGTACCCAAGGATAAGACACATTTTGAAAACCCTAGTTAGGAAGAGTACCGCATTAAAGGGAAGATGGCGGAGCATGAGAGGTGTCAGCCCATCAGGCCCCGCCGCCTTTTTAGGTTTGAGACGCAGGAGTACGCCTTGGACTTCACTAGGTCGGATGGTTGGGAGCAGATCAGCAGAAGAATCGAGTCGTCCAGGTTTACCTGGGTGGAGTGTTTGCTGCCCAGCACCTAGCCGCTTAGTGCGGTTTTGTCTGGGCAGTATAATAGAGGTGTCGTGTGTCTCAGGCGATTGTCTTGGGCAGTGTTATGCCTAGTCTTAAATGGGCGCTATTGCCCCTTGAGGGGTGTGCGCCCAGTGCTGCCTGCGCTCTTCCGCCTGCCTGTGGGGCATCTGACCACAGTCCGCTTGACAGGCTAGAGGGAAAGGAACTAATGTTCAGGTATGGGACTTACCAAGCCCATTTCCGGTTTTGGGGGTGTGGAGTCAGGGGAAAGTGGCCTGTTTAGTTCTTATTACCCAAAGCATCTTTGGGCAACCAGTAGCTCGGTTGGTGGCGAGGATCCATGTGGTCGTAACGGCCAAGAATGTTAACCAGGTTATTAGGATGGGAGTCTAGCTTACTGTAGTTGGTGCGGGATTTCTCCCGCACCACGTCCACAATCTACGGGACTCCGGAGTAGGTGTGAAGGATGTGGGACGGCAATCTACGTCTGGTATCATAGACCATTCTCAGTGCCCTGTTCTGGACGTATAGTGGTCGGAGCCGCTGATCCCCAGACTTCGCAGCCGTACAGAATCAGGGGGGGGTATAATCGCCCGATAAAGGCGTAGCTTGAGGTGCGCTGGTATGGTGGGTTTTAGTACAGGGTGCAATTGCCTGAGTGCTGCGTGCCCTTATCCGGCTTTGACCCGGACGTGAGGGGCTTAGGTGAGGCCGCGATCGAGGAGGACGCCAAGGTATTTGGCAGAGGAAACCCAGGGGATTTGCCTCTGCCTCAACCTCAGCGACCAATCCGGTCGCTTAGCTTGGACCTTATCCAGGAGAAGAGCGGAGCTCTTCTCGCGGCTAATAGCCATCCTCCAGTTCTCACTCTAACGGCCGATGGCTCGGAGCTGGTGCTGTAGCGGTGGATGACAATATCTTAGGTTCTTGTTACGTACCATTATGAGGACGTCGTCGGCATATTGGCACGTAACAGTCTGTGGTTCTAGGGGGAAATCAGACATGTAGGCCGCAAAGAGCAACGGAGACAGAACACTGCCTTCCGGGACTCCCGCGGCTATGGGTCTGATAGATGACAGCCGTCCTTCCACTCTCACCCTGAACGTGCGGTCTCTGAGGAAATTGCTAATCAGGGCGGGATAGGGAGGAGGTACGTTGGCCTCCCTGAGTTTGTACAGAAGGCCGTGGTGCTTGGTTGTGGCAAAGGCTTTCTCTACGTCTAGCAGCACCACGACTTTCTTGAGGTTTTCCTGGAATCCCAGGGCCGTCCTCTCCGCCAGACGCAGTAGCTGCAGGGTCGTGGAGTGTCCATGACGAAATCCAAACTGGTCATCGGGTAGGAGGTGCCTTTCCTCGAAAAGAGGGGTCAGGCGGGATAGGAGCAATCGCTCAAATAGTTTTGAGACGGTTGACTTATGGATTGGTAGCTAGACGGAAAGACTGGAGCCATGCCGGGCTTCAGGATGCACACCACTCTCGCCTCCTTCTAGCAAGTCGGAAAATGGCGGAGATAGAGGCACGCATTGAAGATCCGCGTCAAATGGATGACGGCCCTCTTGAGAAGGTGCTGGGGCATAAGAGCGCTAACGCCATCATGTCCAGCGGATTTATTGGGTTTCAATTTACGGATTTCAGCAGTCACCGCTCTTGGGGTGACTATTGGGAGATGAAATGAATATGGCATATGGTACCGCAGGCGATGACATTGATGATACATGAGATGAAGATGGAGAACCGGAGGAATAAGATGGCGGGGGAAACCGGAGATCCCGGAGAAAACCCGCCCCAGTGCCGTGTTGTCCATCACAAATCTCACTTTGCGGTCGCCTGGGATCGAACCCAGGCCGCCTTGGTGAGAGCCAAGCGGTCTAACCATTGAGCCACAGCGTGGCCTATTGGGAGATGGATCACCTCATGGCGCCGCTGTGGCTCCTCATAGAGGTCTTCCACAGCAGCCTCCACGAGGTCAGTGAAGTCTTCGTCTTTGGGGTCCTCCCTCGGTTTGAATTGGCTTTCCAAATGATCCGCGAAAGCTATGACTTTATCTTGGGGCTCGTAAGCGGGTCTCCCGCGAGTGCCATGCAACGGATGCTGGTACAGGGTTTTGTCCCTCCTGAGAGACTTGATGATCCTCCAGGGGTGCTTTTTCTGGAGGTCCACGTTTCTGAAGGTGTTCTCCCAGGCCACCTTACGGTGGGCACGGAGCAGCCGCCGTACCAGGGATTTGAACCGCTGGTAAACTGCTCCTATCCTGGGATGACGGAAACGCTGCCTTAGCTTCTGGACAGCTGCCTTGGCTTTTAGTAGCTGCTGAATCTCATTTGGAATAGACAGAAGGTTAAGAGTGTTGGTTGGGATACGGTGAGTGTGTGCGCTCACACACGCTTGAGAAAAACTCATTGCCGCCGCCTCTACGCCTCAATGTTATCGATGCGTGGACGCGGGTTGATGGTTTGGTTTTGTTTGAGGATGGCTGCATCCCAGTCGACCTCAAGTTCCCTGTCTGAGTTTAACAGCTGGCATGGTGACGTCGGAATCGACCGTGACAGGGTCATGGTCGGAGTCCAGTTCGTTTACCCCCGAGAGGTCTAAGTGAAAGAAAGTTTGGAAAGTTCTTTGGGATCATGATGTCGTTGACATCCGGCCTGCCGCGGGCCGGATGGAAAGTTGGGCCTCTCGGCCCATGCGCGGCGAAATTTTGGGTCACCGCTTATGAGTCGGTAGAGACCTCGTCCCCTATGGTTGCTCGTACGGCTGTGCCAGAGCCCGTGTTTCGCGTTGAGGTCTCCTGAAATTCAAACCACTGGGTGTAGGTTGAGAAGGGTGGTGTAATCAGCTTCGAAGAAGTGATTGCCGGGTGGGTCATATGCCGCTATCAGCAGGGTGTCCTGTCCGCCGACTGACAGCCGGACGGCGCAGGCTTCCACGTGCTGTAGGGCAGGGAGAGGAACAGGAGCGTGCGTGATGATGTTTTTTACGAGTATAGCTGTACCGCCACCCCGCCGACCGTTGCGATCGGAGTTGGGTGACGTAACTTGGCAGCGAAAAGTCGATACCAGCATTCAAGTGCGACTCTGAGATCATGAGGATGTCAATCCCGTAGGACTGTACAAACTAACACTCCAGGTCGCTGATCCCGTACACCGTTTGCGTTCCATAACGCAGCACGTAATGGTCACCTGACAAGTCGAGGGGGCCATTACTCATCGGTGCATTGGGAAAGTTCCTCGAATGTTTGGAGGAGAATGGTGTGTTTTTCGAGGAAGTCTAGTCTCGGGTCTTCAATTTTTTTCCTTGCAGTCGCTAAGGATGGAGAGAACTCTCAAGATGAGGTCACCGAATCACAGGGAGAGCTCCCTGAATTCATCAACATCCTTCGCAGAGATTGACCCCCAAAGGATGCAAGCGGCGCTGCAGGTGCTCTCGCAGATGCAGGCGCCCTAGTTGGAGCAGGTTCTGCAGCTGGTGCCGGCGCTGGCGCTGCGACCGGGCCGGTAGACTCATCTGGGGCCTCCCTGGTGGGAGGGGCTGCGGCCTGTGTAGCAGGCTTAGCTGTCCGAGGCGCCTTGCGACCCTTATTTGGACGCTAAGGGCGCGATGCTTCCTGTGGAGGTTTTGGTGTTGTGGGCAGTGTAGCCGCCTGCTCTGCTGCTTGCAGAGTGCGCTCTGACCTTCCGAGGGCCGCCGCGAATGAGACCCCGGGACGGACAGTTGCCGATCCTGCACTGCCTCCGCGGTGGCTCTCTATGATCTTCTGCCGCACCACGCAGCCCTTGTATATGCTAACGTGGTCCTGGCGGCACTTAGCGCATGTTTTCTCCTTAGGTGCTTTGTGGCAATCCTTCAGGAGATGGTGACCAGCACACCGCAGGCATGCGAGCTTCCGCTCGCAGGCCATGCTGGAGTGATGGAAGCCCATGCAATGTAGCATTGGGCGGGTCCACCTTGACCGAGAAAGCGCTCGACTTTCACGACAGTGTGGAACAGCACCCGAACAGCGTCAATGGGCTGAACCGCATCTCCAGGGACCTTTTCTACCACAACAAGGAAGAGAGGCATTGGTACACGTAGAGATCCTTCCTCTGTGTGTACTATTTTCCACAGCTGGGCAACAGGTGAGGCCTTGATTCCGTGCTCCTGCTCCAGAGCGAGTTTGACCTCCTCTGGTGGACACTCGGAATCCAGTCCCCTCAGAACCTGTCTTTCGAAGTTGGGTCTCTGTGGAGAGTAGGAGAAGAAAGGGATTTGTAAGTCCCGTAGAACCTGCTTTGCAGCCTCGAAATCCTCGGGACTGCTGGTGTTTATATGGACCTTGCGAGACTTCCTCTTAGCCTCGAAGAGGTTCTTCAGCATAGCCGCCAGCTTTCGCATGACGTCCAAGTGGTTCTTGAAGCTGGCCGCTATGATGGGCGGAAGCTTGGACCCCTTTTGGTTAGGGGTTGAGGTGCCTGTGCAGGCTGGCCCTCTGGCTTCGGACCATAGTTACTCCGCCGTCGTCCCTGTAGGACGGTGAAGCCTTCCTGGTCTGCAGCATCATCTTCTGACTCTGAGTCTAGCAGGGGGGCTAGGAATGGGTCACAGGAGCTGGTGCCTCCGTGACCGGGGCATGGCCCTGAGGAGGTGCCGAATCTTTCCTCTTCGTCGCCCTTGTTTTCGCGGTGGCAGGTGCCACGGGATCTGGAGTGCTGAATGTTGATGGTTGTTGCCCATCGTCAGCTATTAGTCTAGTCTGCACAGTTGCCCTCCGGCAATCTGCAGAGGACCGGACCACCCGGAGGGAGGCGCCTGAGCGAGTCATAGACTCTGGGTTTTGGACCATTGGTCCATTGGTCTTGCGGACCCGCTGTCGCGTGGTCTGTCAATTCTTTGTCAAGGAAAAACAGAAGATAGTAAGAGAGGAGTAAGAAGTTTGTCTCGCTCTTTTGCTGGCTGCTGTTGCTGCGGTGGCTCGCTGCAGACCAGCAGAAGAATCGGGTCACTCAGGTTTACCCGAGTGGAGTGATTTCGCCCAGCACCTAGCCGCTTCGTGCGGCTTTATCTGGGCGGTATAGAAAATGTTGTTTGTCTCAAGCGTTTATGTCAGGGCATAGGTTTCTCGGATCTGTTGGGTTAAGCCGCTCAGGCTGCCGCCTGGGGTATGTATTCCCAAGGCCGCCTTCACCCGAACTCCCCGCTTGAAGGTCTGAATGCAGACAGCACGATCAGAGGGGTAAGAACATTTCTGGTTCTGAGGTTTATGGTGGGATGGAGAGAACTCCTAGGCTAATATCCCATGACGTCCTTGGGGAGTTTGTATCTCCTCCTCCTGCGAGGAGCTCTCTGGTCATACCGACCCAAAGTGTTCACCAGCTGGTTGGAATGGGCAGACAGTTTCTTGGTGGAGGGTTCGAGATCTCTCTCTTACCATGCCCACTATGAAAGGGATTTGGGAGCATTCATGTAGGATGTGAGTAGGGAATGTGCGCCCAGTACCGTAGATCATCCTTAATGCCCGATTCTGCACGATCTGTAGTCTACGGATGGTGGTCGGAGCCGCCAATCCCTAGATCTCGCACCCGTACAGAATCATGAGGTGATAAGATGGGGTACAACTGCCTGAGTGCGACATGGCCTAGTCCCGCATTGGCCCTGACATGGGGAGTGAAGTTTAGCCCGTGATCAAGTAGGACACCCGAGGTTACCCAAGGGATTTGCCTCTGCCTCAGCCTCAGTGTTCCCGTCGGTCGCCAGTGTCGGACCTTAGCCAGTAGAAAAGCAGAACTCTTCCCTGGACTAATTGCCACCCTCCACTTCTCACTCCAGCGGCCGATCGCTCGGAGCTGTCGTTGCAGAGGCGGGAAGCAGAACTTGACATTTTTATTACGCGCCATAATGGAACATCGTCCGCATACTGGCACGTAACTGTCTGTGGTTCTGTGGGGAAGTTAGACATGTAGGCCGCGAAGAGAAACGGTGATAGAACACTACCCTCCTACTACAGCTATGGGTCTGACACTGGAAAGCTTTCCTTCCACTCTCACTCTGAACATGCGATCCCGAAGGAAACTGCTGATCAGCGCAAGATAGGGAGGAGGGATGATAACTTCCTTGAGCTTGTACAGTAGACCATGGTGCCAAGTTGTCGCAAAGGCCTTTTCCACGTCCAACAGAACCGCAATGGTTTTGAAGTTCTCCTGAAATCTCAGGGTTACCTTCTCAACCAATCGAATCAACTGCATGGTCGTGGAGTGCCCCCGCTGAAAACCAAACTGATGATCCAGAGGGAGTTGTCTGTCTCCAAAAGAGGTATCAGGCGGGCAAAGAGCAGTCGTTCAAACATTTTTGAGACGACTGGGAGAATACTGATGGATCGGTAGATGCAAGGAAAGACCGGATCCCTGGCGGGTTTCAAGAAGCATACCACCCTCGCCTCCTTCAAGAAGATCGGGAAGTGGCGCAGGTGAAAGCAAGCATTGAATATCCTCGTCAAATTGATGACGGCCCTCTTGGGAAGGTGCTGGAGCATGGTCGCTGTGACGCCATCATGTCCAGGGGATTTATTTGGTTTAAGCTTTTTGATTTCGGAAGCCACCATTTTAGGGGTGACTATAGGGATATGGACCTCCGCGTGTCTCGGTGGTGGGTCCTCATAGAGGAACTCCACCTCCGCTTCCACATGGTCAGTAAAGTCCTCGTCTTGGGGGTCCTCTCTAGGCTCGAATTGACTCTCCAGAGAGTCTGCAAACGATGTGGCTTTCTCGTGAGGTTCAAAGGTGAGCCTCCCGCGAGTGCCATGCAAGGGATGCTGGTACAGAGTTTTGTCTTTACGTAGAGACTTAATTATTCGCCATGGTTTGTTTTCTTGCAGATGGATGTTCTGCATGGTGTTTTCCCAGGTAACAGTTCGATGAGCTCGTAGCAGTTTTCTTGCCAGGGACTTTAACCGCTGATAGATTGCGCCTATCCTGGGATGGCGCATTGGTTAGACCGCTTGGCTCTCACCAAGGCGGCCCGGGTTCGATTCCAGGCGTCCGCAAAGTGAGATTTGTGGTGGACAACACGGCGTTGGGGCGGGTTTTCTCCGGGACCTCCGGTTTCCTCCACCGTTTCATTCCACCGGTGCTTCATCTTCATTTCAAGTATCATCAGTGTCACCGCCTACGGTGCCGTATGTAGTAAAAGCGGGCGTTAAACACTACACATTTAAACACTACACATGGGATGGTGGAATCATTGCCACAACTTCCGTACGGTAGCTTCGACTTTTAAAAGCTGCCGAATCTCATTTGGAATGATTCCAGGATTAGGCTTGTTGGTCGGGATGCGGTAAGTGTGTGTTCTTACAATATGTTGGATTTGTTGGGAGAAATATGTCGCCACCACCTCCAGCGGCTCAATGTCATTGATGCGTGGACGTGGGTGGAACGTTTGGTTAAGGGATTGAATGGCTGCATCCCAGTCAACCTCGTATTCCCAATCAGGGAATATCAGTGCAGGGGCACTGATACCTGTGTCGACTATGATAGGGTCATGGTCAAAGTTCATCTCATTGACAACTGAGAGATCCAGATGTAATGGAATATTTTTGGTGATCATGATGTCTATGATATCCGGTCTGCCGCGAGCCGGATGGCATGTTGGACCTCTTGGTCCGTGCACGATCAGATTTGGGTCTCAGCTCTCAGTAGAGCCCTCGTCCCCTCTGGTTATTGTTGTGGCTATTCTAGAGCCAATGTTTCGCGTTGAGGTCTCCTGCAATGCAAACCACTGGGTGTAGGTTCACTAGGGTGGTGTAATCTGCCTCATAGAAGTGATGGCCAGGTGCGTCGTAGGCTGCTATCAGTAAAGAGTCCAGGCCACCGATGGCAAGACGGATGACGCAGGCCTCAATATGCTGAAGCGCAGGAAGGGGAAAGGGTGTGTGTGTGATGATGTTTTTAATGAAAATGGCTGTTCCGCCCTCCTGGCGGCCGACTTTATCGGACCGGTGGGTGACGTAATTGGACAACGAGAAATTTGTACCAGCCTGTAGTTGCGATTCACAGACCATTAGAATGTCAATTCCATAGCACTGTACAAACTCAAGCACACTAGGATACTGTGCCCCTATCCCGTTCGCATTCCAGAATGCGCCCCGCAATGGTCTGCGAACAAGTCTGGGGGCCATTACAGTTCAGTACTAGGGAACAGTTCCTCGAGTGTTTTGAGGAAGATAGACTATTTTTCCAGGGAGTTGTAGTGTGGGTCATTCATTACCCGCTTGCACTCTCTAAGTGTGGGTAGAATCCTTTGGAAGAGATCGCCGAACCACAGAGATAGCTCCCTGAATTCATCGACGTCTCTCTCAGATATTGCGGTCGCCGCAGTTAGGAGCGGTGAGAGAGGCACAATAAACTTATCTGGCGCTGGATTGGTAGGAGTTGTAGACTCCGCCTCCTTGGGCGGGGCTTGTCGCTGTTTCTTTTGTGGGACAGCAGTTGGCTTTGCTGCCTGCTGTTGTGGAGCAACAGCCGGTTTAGCTGCCTTCTTCTTACTTCTCTTAGGTCGCTGAGGCTTAGGTTGGCCTTCCTCTGTTGGTGTAGGAGTAGCTGCTTTTTGTGTAGGGGCGGTTGCAGATTGTTCTGCGCGCTCAACTGTTTGTTCTGCCCTAGATAGGGCTGCCGCAAAAGACACGCCAGGTCGGACAGTTGCCTTCCCGACATCTGTTCTGTGGCGGCTCTCTATAATCCTCTGCCTTGCCACGCAGCCCTTGTAGACGCTGACGTGGTCCTGCTGGCAGTTGGCACATCTCTTCTCTTCCGGGGCTTTATCACAGTCCCTCAGAAGATTAGCTCCAGCACAACGCTGGCATACTTGCTTTCGCTCGCACGCCACGCTAGCGTGGTGGAACCTCATATATCTGTGGCACTGGACTGGTCCACTTTGGCCGCAGAATCTCTCGATCCTGACGACCGTATGGAAAAATTCCGGACGGAGTCAATTGGTTGTTCCGACTCTCCAGCGAACTTGCCTACGTTGATCAAGAATAGAGGCATGGGAACGTTTACAGGCCCTTCTTCTGTAGATATAGTCTTCTTTAGCTGAGCGACAGAATTGACTTTAATTCCGTACTCCTCTAGTAGTGCAGCCTTCACATCCTCGGGTGGGCATTCGGAGTCTCTACCCCTAATTACCCTCCTTTCAACGTTGGGACGTTGAGGAGAGTAAGAATAGAAGGGGATCTCCAGTCCCCTTAGAAATTCTTTGACTGCCTCAAAGTCAGTAAGGCTGTAGATCTAAACCTTTCGAAGCTTCCTCCACATCTCGAAATCCTTCATCTTGGCTGATAACTGTCGCATTACTGCGACGTGTTTTTTAAAGATATCCGCCATGATTGGCGGCATCTTGGTCCCTCTTTAGGGTAGGGGTCGTTTCTCCCTAAGTGCAGGCAGTTGTGGTTGTCCCGTATTTTTGGGACCGGGGTTGTTTTCTCTTCCTCCTCTCAACGACAGTGAAGTCGTCAAGGTCGGACTCTCCGTCCGACTCAGGCAGAGGTGGGTAGGACGAAGGGTCCAAGGATGCTGGTGCTGTAGGTGCTGTGGGTTTTTGAGGAGCCGCAGCCTGCATCTTAAGGCATTTTGCCTTAGTGTTTGTTCCCGTAGGGAGAGGGTAGGTGCTGGTTGAGGGTTGTCGCCGATCTTGGTAGGTCATGGTTGGCTCAGTTGCCCTCCAGCTGTCTGCAGTGCCCGGACCTACCCAGGGACTTCCCTAGGGTAGGCGCCTGAGTGAGTCATTTCAACTCTGGGTTCTCTGTCTTGTGTCAAAGTAGTTATAAGTCTTCTGCTGGTATCGATTCGTACACTACTGGAAGCTTGAGTATACGGTACACTGACCACTGCCTTCCGCTAGTGAGCTGCCAAGAAGTGCCAGTGCCCTATTGCGGAACCGTATGCGATGCGTCGCGGGGTAATAACGCTATCCAGATACACCAGTCAAGAATGTGGCAGCCACAAAAGTCCTTCATGGTGACTCGCTCCAACTCCAACTCGGTACTGACAGGCTGTTACCTTTGTTACCTCGGGTGCCCGCATGCCATACGGGGTACCCGGTAAAGCCTGAAGCGGCGTCTCGTAGCCTCGTAATCTCCTAGAGACCGAACCAGGGCGCTTCCTATGAGCTGGTATTTGAGCGTAGAATTTTGTCGCCCGGCGCCTAATTTCGTCCTCCAAATATGGGAGAAGAGAAGCTTCGTGAAGCAACCTCACGGGGAAAGAACGACCCACAGAATAGATGGATCGGAGTCCTCTATTCTGTGCACGCTGAAGCTATGCTATCCAGCTATCTGCAGGCGTAAAACATGAGTGGGATTATCAGCGCTCGAAAGAGGTGTAGCTTTAAGCGGACTGGCATCGATCCCGAACCCAGCAATGGGTACAGAGAGGCAATAGCCCCCTGTACCCGTGCCGATTGTTCCCTGATGTGTCCGCGGAAACTTAGGCCTCTATCAAGTTCAACACCCAGGTACTTGATGGAATTAGTCCACTCTATCCTTCGGCCTCTAAGGTGGAAGTTGGGGCAGTCAGCGGGGGTGTTGCGCTTTGTAAGAAGAATGGCGTGGCTTTTGTCCGGATTTACGGACATCCACCAACGCCTGCACCACTATTGTGTGAGACGGAGGTGTCTCTGGATTGGGTTGAAGGCTCTGAGTATGTGTCTGTTTTTGCAGAACAACAACACGTCGTCAGCGTACGGTGCCATTTCGACCTGTGGCTGAGTTGGAAAGTCTGCCATGAACACACTAAAGAGTGTGGGGGATAGTGCAGAGCCTTCGGGGACTCCGCCTCTCATGGGTCTCAGTGTAGATGTTTTCCCCGCTACTGTGACTTTGAATGTTCGATGTCTGAGAAAGCTGTGTAGAATGTTGATTAGCTATGTAGGTAGCCCCAGTTGGATGACTTTGAAGATCAGACCGGCATGCCATGTCGTGGAGAAGGCCTTTTCGACGTTCATACACACCACTGCCGTGAAGGTGCGTTCCTGGAAACCCAGGGCAGCTGTCTCCACCACACGTAGTAGCTGTGGGATAGTCTAGTGCCAAGGACGAAATCCGAACTGGTGATCAGGGATATCTTGAATAGATAGAGTCAACATGAAAAACTCAATGCCATGGCCGGGATTTGAACCACGGATCTCCTGGTTTCCGTCCAGTCGCTCTTAACCTTTGAGCTACCATGGCCAACGTGCCTTCCTGACATTAAATTCTCCAGTTGACTCGTATATTTCCATCAAATATCTTAGCCTATAGACGGCTAGTGTGGAGAAATGATTAATTTCCATCAATTAACTAAAATAATATGAGTTAAATGATGAAGCCTGGTACTTAAGTACTTACAATAGTAAGTCGCCACAAACGATGTATCTCGGATGCGAGAGCCCCTAGTGGTCTACCGGGGAAATATACGAGTCAACTGGAGAATTTAATATCAGGAAGGCACGTTGGCCATGGTAGCTCAAAGGTTAAGAGCGACTGGACGGAAACCAGGAGATCCGTGGTTCAAATCCCGGCCATGGCATTGAATTTTTCATGTTGACTCTATCCATCAAATATCTTGGCCTATAGACGGCTAGTGTGGAGAAATGATTAATTTCCATCAGTTAACTAAAATATCTTGAATGTCTCCCAAGATGGGGGTCATTCGGGTTAGGATTAATCTCTCGAATACCTTCGAGAGGGTAGAAAGGAGGCTGATGGATCGGTAGCTGGAATGATGTACCGGATCCTTCCCAGGCTTCAATATACATATCACACGAGCCTCTCTCCACTCGTGAGGAAAGTGCCCTAAGGCGACGTACATATTGAAGACCCTGTTTAGGAAAAGAACGGCATTGAAGGGAAGGTGACGGAGCATGAGTGGTGTCAGCCCGTCCGGCGCCGCCGCCTTGTTTGGTTTGAGACGCTGGAGTACGGCCTGGACTTCAATAGGACGAATGACAGGAAGTCGTTCCGCGTCCGCAGGAGCGCGTCGAAAAAATCGGCGTACCACCCTACGAACACGTTATGAAAAGATGTCGTCCTGGGGGTCCTCTCTTGGACATAAAGTGCGATCAAGATAGTAAGCGAACGCATTTGCTTTGGCTTGGGGTTCATAGGCCAGGCCTTAGGTGCCGTGGTTAGGTGAGGTGTATTGACTTTTGCGATTCCTGAGGGTTCTTGCGATACGCCACATGTCGCCATTTTCAACACGCAGTCTGGCCATTGTGTCCTCCCACGCTTGCACCTTGTGCTCATGCAGTCGGACCCTGACCAGGGCGGCCCGGCGGTCCGTGCGGTAGCAAATGTAGCCTGGGATGCGGAAACGGAAGACTATGAGGAGATACGTTTCGCTGGCTAGGATGACGTGTAAAGTGTTTTCTCGAGAAAACTTCAATAGCTCACCCCCCTGATCAACCAGGCCACACGCATTCCAGAATGCGAAGCGAAAAGAGGTACGAGACCTAATTCGATTCTTCATTCTGTGATTGCTGGATACCAGTTGTCAGTAGAGCAAGTCCCTCCATCGCAGCCAGCATCTTACTTGCCGGGTCTGACTCGCAGAAAATCTTCACTATGATCTCACAGATCTTTTGTCCATGTGATTGCAGCAGATTCTGCAACCACTTAAACACCTCCGTGAGATCCAGGGAAGCGGCTATTTGGGTGGAGCTCAAAGTAGCGGATTCTACGTTTGTGTTAGCTGGGGAGGACGACCTAATGGGTGCAGGCCTACCTCGATCCCTTTCGTCCATCAACTGTCTAGGGGGCATAGGTTCACTATGCGCGACCTCTACAGTCGGGTTCGTGGGCTGCCGAGGTAGTCTCCTCCCATTAAGGTCTGGTTTGACTCGGTATTTCTGGGGGCTGGGTCCCGTGATTGTTTGCGTTTTTGTGTGGGTGCTCGTGTTTTCCCACGAGACTGTTTTGGGGTGTCAGAGGATCGTTGCACAACTTCTGCAAAAGATGGGCGGTGATCTCCCTGCTGACGGTCTTCATTTGGTTTCTGCCGAAGCGTTGTCGAAGCCTTGGAGATTGAGGAAGGGAGTGCCCTTGTCTCTTCCCTGGCTGGCGCTGGTTGATGTTGCTGTCTCTCCCGTGCCGGTTTTTAGGCAGCGATAACCGCTTTCCTGGCAAGGCAGCGGCCATAGCAGGCAATGTGCGCACCTTTGCAATTTGAGCAAGTAAGCACATCGGTAAGCGACCTCGGACAGGCCTCCATTGTGGTGAGGTTCTCCACACCGCAGGCATCGCTGCATTCTGCGGCAGAACTTGCCTGAGTGGTTAAAGCCCAGACAATGGTGGCATTGAGGGGGACCGCCAGAATTACTGACGGCCTCGACCTTTACCCGGAGGTAACAGATATTTTTGACACGATCTATCTTTGCCTCCGGGTTGCTGGCCCGCTCTACTATCATTAGATAGAGAGGGATGGGGTGAGGCCAGGCTGACCTTGCGGTCCTGGCTTGGTCAGCTGTCGACCTAGCGCGGTGTTATACTCTGTCGGGTGAGGTCGTCCTTTAGGAAGTTTACCGACCCCCGAAAATCATCCACGATGATGGGAGGAATGTGCCGCTTGGGTGGGGCTCTCTGGCTGGCAGCATCGGTCTTCAGGACGTTTTACTGTCCTTCCTTTCTCCTCGAGATTACCTCTCGGAATTCCGCCTCATCGACACCTGTAGAGATGTCAGATGAGCTGGATTGCTAGCTTTCTTCCTCCAGCCTGGAGGTTGAATTTTGCGTATCCCCAGCTCTTCTTCTGCATCGGAAGTCACCGGAGAGCACGCTCTCTGTAATTTGACCTGTATGAGAAACTGAATCCCGGGAATGGCCCTGGTTGGTGGTTTCTTTGACTATAGACAAACGTATTGCAGCGCCATATCCGCCTTCTTTGCGTTATCGGCGCTGCCTTTTGGTGCCTGTAGCAGTGTTTCGTACCCTGTCTACAAGGTGGGTTACACCAGTGCTGGTGCTTGGTATGGCATCCTGTGTCGGATGTTTGGGTGGCAGTTGGGTTGTGATATGTGATGGTTGGTAGTACCATCACTTGGTGTGGGCATTTTGCCCTGCACCAAGGTGCAGTTTGCATCTAACCTTAGGCTATCAACTTATCTGGCAGTACGGGCTGCAAAACTGCGTGAAACTCAGAGGACCGGACAATTAAGCGCCTTAAAAACCGCCTTTCGGTGTTGGCTATGGCCTTGTGTTTCCCTGATGCTGAAGCTGAAATCTTTTCTACGAGGTTGGCAGGTCGTGCTCTGCTACTGCCGGAAAATTAAGCGCCTTAGAAGAAAAATTTTTAGTCGGTGGGTCGGACGCCGGAGGAGGAAACATCACACCGCATCACGCCGAAGACTCCGGGGAGAAACACATCATGGGAAAGAAGAAGGCATCATCCAGGAAGCAGAGCCAGGCAGCGAAGCCGGCACCGCAGCTCTCGCCAGCCTGCTCTCGAGCGCCGTCTGCCTCGCTGCCGCTGCCGACAGTCGAGAGGGAGCCTCTCGCTGCACCGCAGCGGAAGTTTTGGGCGGCCAGGCCCGCTTCCCTCGTCACGCTGGATGCCCGACCGGAGACCGGTCAATCGCCGCATCACCTGACTGCTGGAAGCACCAGTACGAGGCTGCCTTCATCGCAGCCCTCGCCAGCCAGCAGTCGAGCGCCGTCTCCCGCCTCGCTCTCGGTGACAGCGGTCGAGAGGGAGCCTCCCGCCACTACGCAGGCGAAGTTCCGGCCGGCCAGGCCCGCTTCCCCCGGCACGCTAGATGTCCGCCTGACACCCAGTCGATCGCCGCGTCACCTGACTGCTGGATCTACCAGCACCAGTCGACCAGCCGCAGCACCGCAAAAAACTCCACAGCTCATCGACGCAGATACCCATCCGCCAACACCACATCATCCTAATACTAATCCTAATCCTAATCACTGGGCAAGCGCAGTGCCCTCTGTACCCCCGCCTAGGCGAGACGAGTGTCAAACGGACAGCACCCAGCTCTGCCGAGCGCGCCACATCACCGGAAGTTCTACTTCTTCTTCAAGAGCTCCGGGAAGAACTTCGGCAGACCAACACTCGCCTCAGACGCCTTGAAGAAAACTTCGCTGCCGCAGCTTGACGCAGATCCCCCACGGAGGAGGTACAGGACCTCCACTCAGAGGCCCTGAATATCACCACCCGACTAGGATACTTGGAGTACGCTGTCACCGGCGCCAACACTCAACAAGAAGCCGCCAGTGAAGCTCTTCTCAAACTATCGACGCGACTAGATGACATCACTTCACAGGACGATCTACTGACTGACATACGCTCGTTCTTGGAAAAGGCACGGACCACAGCAGAAACCACCTGTTCCAACTTCTCGACACTTTCGACAACACTGGACAAACATTTTCAATCTACATCCGAACTCCTTAACAAACACAATATGGCAGCACAAGATCTCTACCATCACACAGCAACTCACAGCACTTCAAGAGCAACTGACACAAATCACCAAGACCACAACCGCCCAACAGAAGAATCTCAAAAAGCTGGAAGTGAACCACAACGCCAGCCTTACCACACAGAACAGCATGCTGCAAACCCTCGAGAAACTCCATTGCAAACAGTATGATATCCAGGTGGCACTCGCCAACTACACTGTTGACACCGAATCAATTTCACAGGACTTCCAGGAACTACGAGACTCCATTGACTCCATTCAAAACAGCATGAACTTCCAGACAGCCACAGCGCCCGACACTCCCCACGGAAACAGACGCCGTCAGGGTTCCCATGCCCGCCAAAGCACCAGTGGTGCACTCTAAATATGAATACTGGTACGCACCACAGACCCCGACGCCGCTAGGCGTCAATGCCACTCCCCAAGCACCACATGGTGCGCAGTGATTGCAACATAATAAAGTAATACCTTAACTCTCTCATATCCTTCCTTCAACCTTTTCACACCCACTTTACTTCGCAGGCTATGGTCAGGGCCTTGTGTCATGGTCCATAGCCTGGTAAGCCAACCAGAACTGCGCCTCTCTTTTTAGCGCAGGAGCATCAACCTCCATTAACGGAGGTGCTTTCAGCGGGACACCTCTACTTACCTGATCTTCTCCGCTTTATTTTCCGGAACTCCTCTTGTTGGCTTTTTCTTTCTCTCCTCCTGTCATTTTCTCTTTCTTGTTAAAAAACATACAAACAGGTCGACTCACTCACGCCGAAGGCATGGTTAAGAAAACCGCCAAGAAGAAGAGCCGGCAAGAGAAACACCAACCGCCGCAACCGTCACCTGCCAGCTCTCGGACACCATCTCCCGTCTCTCTGCCGATACCGGCAAACGAGAGGGAATGTCCCGCTGAGGTAGCTGGCAAGTTCTGGGCCAGCACTACCACGCGGCGCTCCAACACAGACTCCGAGCCAGACGCCGCTCAACAGCCAGGCTCGCAGGAAACGCTCCTGCCTCTCGGGGTCCGCTCAGCCTGCAGGACCAGCCTCCTCCACCGCGCAGCCTTCATCTTCCAGCACCGCAGCAAACCACGGCCGACCGCCGCAGCCAAGTTACGCCGAGGTTTGCATCGCTCCTGCGAATGCAGCTCCTGCACAGCTTCCACCGCGGGAACCCCACTTTACGGCTGCCCTGGGTCAGCAGATGCTGCGCTCAGTAGTAGTCCGTGGGGCCCCCCGCGATCTGCCGACCAAGTTCATCCACGCTGCTGCACTGCAACTTTGGCCATCTACCCGCCGTACATCAAGGATCACCACTCACCGAGGACCAACGAACCTCATCAGATTGCAGTTCGCCGACACCGCTGATTACAACATGGCTTTGAGTAGTGGCCTGCCCCTATTGGGGCAGTGCCTACGAATCGAGCCGGGGAGGACTGAGCGACCTGCTCCATGTCGACGATGCTGCAGCTATGGGCACTCATCGGAACACTGCTCAGCACCGCCTCGCTGCCACTACTGGGGTGCTTCATCACTGACAAGAGACTGCCGACAACATGACCTCCGCCGCCGCCGGTTACTGCGCAACCTGCAGTGGCTTCGACCACTTCACGGGCCAAGCGCAGTGCCCGTACTTCCCACGAAACTCCGACACCGCTGGCAGGGAGAACCGCACCTCGGTTGCCATCGCCCCGGCCGCCAACACTGCAGTAGAGGAAATGATGCAGACGCTACGAGCCGAGGTAAAACGCCTCAATGATGGACTAGACACCATTGAGGAACGTATCACCGCCGCAGCAGTCGCCAACAACTCCAACCCATTGGGAGAGGATCTCCAGGATCTCCACTCTGAAGTGCTGAACCTGGGGCCTCGCCTTAGGAGTATGGAAGAGGCCATATCCACGAGTTTCTGCTCACTGTCCACCGCTCTGAATACTCACCACCAATCTACAGTTGAACAGATCGTCTCCAACTTCAAGCCAACACACGACAACATTACTGCAGTCACACATCAGAACACGACACTACTGGACCAAGTCGCCCAGGTCATCAAGGCCACTTCTGCTCAACAGAAACTTCTGAAGAGACTAGAAGCCAGCTGCACTACCAACCGCACAATCCAGGAAAACATTCTCCAGACTGTGGAGAAAATCTACAAGAAGCAATACGACATAGAACTCGCCATAGCCAACTTAACATTCGACACAGAAGAACTCAGACAAACCTTCAATAACTCCCAGTTGCATCAACTGCAACTCACCGACCCCGACGCCACTGGGCGTCAATGCCCTCCGAAGCACTCCGGTGCACAGAGACAATCATAATAAAGTAACTGAACTTCCCCTCTTTATCCCTTCTTTTCATTCAACCTTCCTATTCCCCGCTACTCCGCAGGCTATGGTCAGGGCCTTGTGTCATGGTCCATAGCCTGGTAAGCCAACCGGACCTGCGCCTCTTTTCCGAGAGCAGGAGCATCAACCGCCACTAACGGAGGTGCTTTTGCGGAACTCCGCTACCTATTCCTGTACTTCACTTGTTGACTCTCCTTTCTCTCCCCTGTCCTTTCCTCTTTCTTGTTTAAAAAAAATAAAAGAAATAAAAAAAATCCCAAAAGGAGGACACTTCTCTTCGAGACTTCGAAGAGTACAGATCGTCTCTGCGAGAGCTACCAGCTGTTCCAGAGCTTCGGAGCAAGCGAATTGCCACCATCGGGAGGGACCATGGGAAGCTCCCGGCAATTCGCTATATCTCTAGGAGAAGGCAGCAGCAGCGTACGAGCGACAACCTCGTGGAAAACAGCTCCTCATCAGTGCAGACAGGGAAACACAAGGCCACAGCCAACGCCGAAAGGCGGTTTTTTAAGGCGCTTAATTGTCCGACCCTATGTGTTTCACGCAGTTTTGCAGCCTGTACAGCCACGTAAGTTAATAGCCTTAGGTTAGCTGCAAACTGCACCTTGGTGCAGGGCAGAATGCCCACACCAGGTGAAGGTATTGATCACCCACCACCCAACTGCCACCCAAACATCCAACAATGGATGCCATTCCAAGCACCAGTACTGGTGTAACCCACCCTGTAGACAGGGTACCAACCACTGCTACAGGCACCAAAAGGCAGCGCAAACAACGCAAAGAAGGCGGAAATGGCGCTGCAAAACGTTTGGCTATAGTCAAACAGACCACCAACCAGGGCCCTACCCGAGATTGAATTTCTTGTGCAGGCCAAATTACCTCCGACGACTCCTCCGATTCAGAAGGAGACTATATCCACGGAGCTGCGTCTCCGGAAAATTCAACCTCCGGGATGGAGGAAGAAAGCTAGCAATCCAGCTCATCTGACGTCTCTACAGACGTCGATGAGGCGGAATTCCAAGAAGTAATCTCGAGGAGGAGGAGGAGGGGACAGTCAAACGTCCTGAAGTCTGATGCTGCCAGCCAGAGGGCCCCACCCAAGCGGCACATTCCTCCCATCATCGTGGATGATTTTCGGGGGTCGGTAAACTTCCTAAAGGAAGTAATGCCGTCCCTCTCGAATAAATGCGAGGTGACGAGGAGGAAGAGCCGCTTTGTTTTCAAGGCGAACAACATAGAGGACTACCAGCTGCTACTCAGGGCACTCGAGGGGAATAAGATCCCCTACTTTACCTTCTGCCTGGACAAGGCACGAGACATAAAACGGGTGGTCAGAGGATTACCAGTGGACACACCGGTAAGCGAGATCACATATGACCTCACGCAATAGGGTATAACACCGCGCTTAGTCAGACAGCTGACCAAGCTAGGACCGCAAGGTCAGCCTGGCCCCATCCCTCTCTATCTAGTGATAGTAGAGCGGACCAGCGACCCAGGCAAAGATCGATAGTGTCAAAACTATCTGTTACCTCCGGGTAAAGGTCGAGGCCGTCAGAAGTTCTGGCGGTCCTCCTCCATGCCACCATTGTTTAGGGTTTAACCACTCCAGCAAGATTTGCCGCAGAATGCAGCGATGCCTGCGGTGTGGAGAACCTCATGACAAGAAGGCCTGTCCGAGGTCGCTTACCGATGCGCCCACTTGCGCAAATTGCAAAGGTGCGCACATCGCCTGCTATGGCGGCTGCCCTGAAAGGAAGGCGGTTATCGGTGCCAGAAGACCAGCATAGGAAAGGCAACATCAACCAGCGCCAGCCAGGGAAGAGACAAGGGCACTCCCTTCCGCAGTCTCCAAGGCCTCGACATCGCGCAGGCAGTCACCAAAGGAAGACCGGCAGCAGGGAGAACACCGCCCATCTTTTGCAGAAGTTGTGCAAAGATCCTATGACACCCCAAAACAGTTGCGTGGGAAAACACCAGCACCCACACAAAAGCGCAAACAACCACTGGCCCCAGCCCCCAGAAACACCGAGTCCAAACCAGACCTCATTGGGTGGAGACTATCTCGCCAACCCGCGAATCCGACTGTAGAGGTTGCGGATAGGGAACCTATGCCCCCTAGACAGTTGAGGGACGAAAATGCTCGAGGTAGGCCTGCAAACATTAGGTCGTCCTCCCCAGCCAACACCAACATAGAGTCATCTACCACGAGTTGCACCCAACTAACCGCTTCCCTGGATCTCACGGAGGTGTTTAGGTGGTTGCAGAATCTGCTGCAATCACATGGACAGAAGATCTGTGAGACCATAGTGAAGATTTTCTGTGCCTCAGACCCGGCAAGCAAGATGCTGGCTGCAAAGTAGGGACTTGCCCTACTGACAACTGGTATTGAGTAATCACAGAATGGCGAATCGAACTAGTTCTCGTACCTCTTTTCGCTTCGCATTCTGGAATGCGTGTGACCTGGTTGATCAAGGTGGTGAGCTATTGCAGTTCGCTCCAGCAAATGCCTTAGACGTCATCCTAGTCAGCGAAACGCATCTCCGTTCAGACTCCGGTTTCCGCATCCCGGGCTGCATTTGTCATCGCACGAATCACCACGGCGCCCTGGCGGTGGTACACCGGTATTTGTCCGGCAAAATGTAGTCCTTAAATCCATCCAGCTCCCTCCTCTTCAAACCCTAGAGGCCACGGCAATCTGTCTTGACCTTGGTGGAACAGAGGCCCTGGTGGTCTCTGTGTACCACCCCCCCCCCCCCCAATAGGCAGTTCGTTCCAAACGACTATCTATCCTAAACCTACACCCAAGTGCTATCATGGCCGGGACTTCAATGCTAAACATTAGTGTTGGCATTGTGGTCGTCGGGCAGATGCAAGAGGTAATCAAATCATTCGCCTAATAGAAAGAGACCCACTGCTTCAAGTGCAGGGTCCCTGGCAACCTACGCACTACCCGCGAGGTGGAGGACTGCCATGGGTCATTGACTTCACGATCACAAAACATTTTCCATTCCATCTCACTCTCACGTCACTAAACGCACTTCATTCTGACCATAATCCGGTGCTGACAGAAACCAACACCAGGGTTGCCAGTTATGACACCTCGCTTCAAACGCGAGGCGTAAGGAACTGCCTTCGCACTTCCATTCCACCGAACCCAAAAATAACTAACGTCCCAGACATTGAGAAGGCAATCTCATCCTTCACTTCTATCCTGACGCGAACTGCCAAAAACCTAACAGTTCACGGACCTGCACCTCTTCACCCAGACGTTCTTCCTCTAGACATCACCCTCCTTATCCGCCGCTCCTGGGCGGCACGGAGACTATACCAGCGACACCGCACGCCACATAGTCGCGCGCTCTTGCGACGTTTACTTTGACTGGTCAGGGTCCGACTGCGTGAGCACAAGGTGTAAGCCTGGTAGGACACAATGGCCAGACTGCGCGTTGAAAATGGCGTCGTGTGGCGTATCGCAAGAACCCTTAAGAATCGCAAAGGTCAATACACCTCATCTAACCTAGGCACCCAAGGCCTGGCCTATGAACCCCAAAGCCAAAGAAAATGCGTTCGCTGACTATCTTGAACGCACTTTATGTCCAAGAGAGGACCCCCAGGACGACATATTTTCATAACGTGTTCGTAGGGAGTTACGTCGACTTTATTGACGCCTTCCCGCAGACGCGGAACAACTTCCCGACATTCGCCCTAGTGAAGTCCAGGGCGTATTCCAACGCCTCATACCAAACAAGGCAACGGGGCTCATGCTCCGTCACCTTCCCTTCAATGCCGTTCTTTTCCTGACTAGGATCTTCAATATGTGTATCGCCTTAGGACACTTTCCTCGCGAGTGGAGAAAGGCCCGAGTGATATGTATATTGAAGCCTGGGAAGGATCCGGTACATCCTTCCAGCTACCGATCCATCAGTCTCCTTTCTACCCTCTCGAAGGTATTCGAGAGGTTAATCCTAACCCGAATGACTCCCAACTTGGGAGAAATTCAAGCTGTTCCTGATCGCCAGTTCGGACTTCGTCCTGGGCACTCGACTGCCCAACAGTTACTACGTGTTATGGAGACAACGGCCCTGCGTTTCCAAGAACGCGCCTTCACGGCACTGGTGTGTATGGACGTCGAAAAGGCCTTCTCCACGACAGGGCATGCCGGTCTGATCTTCAAACTTATCCAACTGGGGTTACCTACACAACTAATCAACATCCTACAGAGCTTTCTCAGGCATAGAACATTTAAAGTCACAGTAGCGTGGAAAACATCTACACTGAGACCCGTGAGAGGCGGAGTCCCCGAAGGCCCTGTACTATCCCCCACACTCCTTTGTGTGTTCCTGGCACATTTTCCAACTCAACCACAGGTCGAAATGAAACAGTACGCTGACGACGTGTTGTTGTTCTGCAAAAAACAGACACATACTCAGAGCCTTCAGCCCAATCCAGAGACACCTCTGTCTCACACAAGAGTGGTGTAGGCGTTGGCGGATATCAGTAAATCCGGACAAATGCCACGCCATTTTTTTACAAAGCGCCACACCCCCACTGACTGCTCCAACTTCCACTTTAGAGGGCGAAGGATAGAGTGGACTAATTCCATCAAGTACCTGGGCGTTCAACTTGATAGAGGCCTAACTTTCCGCGGACACATCAGGGAATTATCGGCACGGGTACAGGGTGCTTTTGCCTCTCTGTACCCAATACTGGGTTCGCGCTCGATGCCAGTCCGCTTAAAGCTACACCTCTTTCGAGCACTGATAATCCCACTCATGTTGTACGACTGTGAAATCTGGGGCATGGCTGCAGAGAGCTGGATAGCATAGCTTCAGCGTGCATAGAATAGAGGACTCCGATCCATCTATTCTGTGGGCCGTTCTTTCCTCATGAGGCTGTTTCACGAAGCTTTTCTTCTCCCATACGTGGAGGACAAAATTAGGCGCCGGGCAAGAAAATTTTACGCTCAAATTCCAGCTCACAGAAGCGCCCTGGTAAGGTCTCTAGGAGATTACGACGCTACGAGACGCCGCTTCAGGCTTTACCGGGTACCCCGTATGGCTTGCGGGCATCCTAGGTAACAAAGGAGTTAATCCATACAGCAGCATATGCTAAATTTAAAAATCTCCAAATGAGCTTTTTGGCTACAAAAATTTACCCCACTTTACCAATATAAAACACCATGGTGTAAACGAAAAAGCGGTTTGGCATCCTGTACAAAATTAAAGAGGAGCAAAATGCTACCTCAATAAATTTCCTCAACAAAAAATCCCACATCATCCTGTAACCATCTAACAACCTGCGGTCAGACCCAAAACCTGGGTGGGTACGCAGCAAAAACCTTCTGGCTGTTAGCAGCCTGTCAGTATTCTACTTGGACTTGGAAATCCCAAACGGACCTGACTTTTCTTCGAGACCTCGAAGAGTTCACATCGTCCTTTGCAAGAGCTATCGGCGGTTCCAGAGCTTCGCAGCATGTGAATTGCCACCATCGGGAGGAGCCTTAGGGAAGCTCCCGGCAATTCGCTAAATCTCCGAGAGAGAGAGAGAGAGAGAGAGAGAGAGAGAGAGAGAGAGAGAGAGAGAGAGAGAGAGAGAGACAGAGAGAGCAGCAGCGTACGAGTGATAACCTCGCAGAAAACCGCCGACCATCTCCTCATCAGCCAGGTGAGGTACACGGCCTAAGCCAACGCCCTAAAAGGTGGTTTAAAAGGCGCCCTTGGGTCCGGCCCTCTGTACCTCACACTTTTTAGCAAACCTGACTGGTAAGTATATAGCCAAGGTTAGCTGTGCACTGCACTTCGGTGCAGGGCAAAAAATGTCCCACGCAAACACCGCCAACAGACCTCAAACCCCATCCAACCATCCAGAAATGGATGCGACTCACAGTACCAGTACTGGTGTCACCCACCCTGCAGTCGGGGCTCTTTCCCAGACTGCAGGAAGCAAACGGCCGCGCTGAAAGCCCGATAAGGGTGCAAATGGTAAGGCTAAACGTCTGGCTGTAGCCAAACAGCCGGTTAACAAGGGGCGCTTCCCGCGAGTTTCCACAGCGGGTAGAGCAAATTACCGAGAGCGAGCTCTCAGACAGTTCTGATTCCGAAGCTGAAAATTTAGCAGCAGAAGATTCATCCTCCAGAATGGACATTAACGAGGTGGGACGTAGCTCATCGGACATCTCCACGGATGTAGATGAAGCTACGTTCCGTGAAGTAACAAGGAGGAGGAAAAGGACCACCACCTCCTTAAAGACGACTGGCGAGCCCAGTCAGCCAGGCAGGAGACATATTCCTCTTGTCATCGTGGACGACTTCAGGGGCTTCCTAAAGGAAGTCATGCCGACCCTTTCAGGGTTGTGTACGTGGAGGGGAGGAAGAGTCGCTTCGTCTTTCAGGCAAAACACGTGGAGGACTACCAGCTTCTCCTCAGGGCCTTGAGTGGCAGAAGTACTCCATACTTCACCTTCGGGCTTGATAAGCCCCGTGACAACCGTAGGATCATCAGGGGCCTTCCGGTCGACACATCGGTGGGAGACATCGAGGAAGACCTCAACCTCCAGGGCATCAGGCCCCGTCTGGTCAGGCACCTGACAAAGCCTGCTCCACAGGGCACGGCTGGCCCTGTCCCTATCCCCCTTTTCTTGGTGATAGTGGAGAGGGCTAACGACCCGGAGGTAAAACTAGATGGTATCACTACCATCTGTTACCTTCGAGTGAAGGTGGAAGCCGTAAGGAGCACTGGCGGCCCATCGCAGTGCCATAGTTGCCACTCCAGCGCCTTCTGCAAGCGGAACATCCGCTGCTTAAGGTGTTGTGGTCCCCACGACAAGGAGAACCTGCCCAAGAGCTGCCACCGATGTGCCAACGTGCGCAAACTGCAAAGGCAACCTCATGGCCTGTTATGGAGGATGTCCTGCTAGGAAGGCAGTGATTGCTCCAAACAGGTCGACACAGCAACCCAGGCAACAACGCCCTGCGCCAACCAGAGTGGAGCAAAGATCGCTCCCCACCACAGGCACCAGCGCCTGGCCTAGACTCAGGCAGGAGAAAACCGAACAACAGGAGCAGCAGGACCAGAGGCCCACGTTTCCAGAAATTGCGCAACGAACCCCTGATGCTACTAAAACGCCACGTGGACAGAAAACCACTAAGCCCACTCAGAAACAGAAACAATCGCGGGCCCTAGCCCCAAAAAGCTACGCTCCCACCCCTGACAAAAATGGGTCCAGGCGTCCTTCAAAGCTCACGAACCCAACTGCTGAGGGCTACCATGGAGCTCCCATGCCCCCTCGTCAGTTGAGAGACGAAAGGGCGGGAGGAAGACCTGCTCCCATTAGGTCAAGGTCATCCTCACCACCCACCTCAAGCCCTCAACCCTCTTCCCCTAACCCTGCTCCCCTTACAGCATCCCTCGATCTCACGGAGGTGTTCCAGTGGCTTCAACAACTGTTGTTGACACATGGACAGAAAATCTCTGAGATCGTGGTGAAGTTCTTCTCCGCTACAGACCCGGCTACCAAGTTGATGGTGGCAATGGAGAAATTGCCTCTTCTGACAACAGGAATCCAGCAGCCCACAAAGGGCAAATCGCAATAGGTCTCGTACCTCATTTCGATTCGCATTTTGGAATGCGTGCGGCCTGTATGGTCAGGGGAGCGAGTTACTTCATTTCGCTCAATCCCATGCTCTAGACGTCATCTTAGTCAGCGAGACGCATCTCCGACCAGATTCCCGATTCCGACTACCGGTCTACATCTGCCATCGTACACACCGTCAGGGGCGTCCAGGAGGCAGAATGTGGTCCACCAACCAATCCAACTCCCACCTCTTAAAACACTTGAGGCCACGGCCATTAGTATGGACATTGGTGGGTTAGAGGTCTTGGTGGTCTCCGTGTACCATCCACCACATTGGCAGTTCGTGCCAAACGATTATCTTTCCATCCTAGCCCTATATCCCAGTGCTATCATGGCCGGCGATTTCAATGCAAAACATCAACGTTGGCATTGCGGTCGCCGAGCAGATGCAAGAGGCAAAGAAATCAATCGCCTTATAGATGCAGACCCCCAGCTTTAAGTGCAGGGTCCCTGGCAACCCACCCACTATCCGCGAGGTGGAGGAGTGGCTTCAGTCATCGACTTCGCTATCACAAAACATCTACCATTTCATCTCACCCTTACATCATTAAACGCACTACATTCTGATCATAATCCGATGTTAACGGAAACCAACACCAGGGTTGCCAGTCATAACATCTCGCTTCAAACGCGTGAAGTCGATTGGGAAGGCGTTAGGAACTGCCTACGCACTTCCATTCCGCCAAACCCCAAAATCACCAACATACCTACCCTGGAGAATGCAATACCATCCTTCACTTCCATCGTGACACGAACTGTCAAAAACCTGACAATCCACACTGCAGCCCCACTACATCCTGATGTCGTCCCATTGGACATAATACTACTCATCTGCCGATCCTGGGCAGCACGCAGACTATACCAGCGTCACCGCATGCCACATAATCGAGCACTCCTGCGACGTTTACGTCGCAAGCTCAGTGTCCGACTGCGCGAGCACAAGGTGCAAGCGTGGGAGGATAAAATGGCCAGGCTGCGCGTCGAGGATGGCGACGTGTGGAGGATAGCCAGAGCCCTCAGAAAACACAAAGGTCAATACACCTCCCCTATCCACGGCATCCAAGGCCTGGCCTATGAACTTCACGCCAAAGCAAATGCGTTCGCTGACTACCTTGAACGTACCTTGTGTCCAAGAGACGACCCCCAAGACGACATATTTTCCGAACGTGTCCATCGAGAGGTGGGACGTTTCTTACGTCGTCCTCCTGAGGATGTGGAAAGACTCCCTACCATCCGACCTAGTGAAGTCCAAGGCGCACTCCAGCATGTCAAGCCGAAAAAGGCGGGGGGGGCCTGACAAGCTGACACCCCTCATGCTCCACCATCTTCCTTTCAACGCGGTTCTCTTCCTAACTAGGATCTTCAATTTGTGCCTCACCTTTGAGTACTTTCCACGAGAGTGGAGGGAGGCCCGGGTGATATGCATATTGAAACCTGGGAAGAATCCGGTACACCCTTCCAGCTACCGTTCCATCAGTCTCCTTTCCACTCTCTCGAAAGTGCTCGAGAGATTGATTCTCTCCCGCCTCTCCCCCATTCTGGGAGACATTCAAGCCATTCCCGACCATCAGTTTCGATTTCGTCTTGGGCACTCGACAGTCCAGCAGTTACTGCCTGTGGTGGAAACCACCGCCCTGGGTTTCCAGGAAGGCGCCTTCACGGCTGCTGTTTCGCTGGATTTCGAGAAGGCCATCTCTACTGCATGACATGCCGGGCTCCTGTATAAGTTGATCCAACTGGGGCTCTCAACACAGATGATCAACATGCTTTACAGCTTCCTACGGCACCGCACCTTTAAAGTCACAGTTGCTGGGAAAACATCAACACTTAGACTTAGCCCCGAAGGCTCTGTACTATCTCCCACCTTATTCAACGTCTTTATGGCAGATCTCCCCACAGAACCACGAGTCGTAATGGCACAACACGCTGACGACGTGCTTCTGTTCTGCAAAGCCAGACACGTACTCATAGCCTTCAATACCATACAGAGACACCTCCGTCTCACACAGCAATGGTGCCGGCGTTGGCGGATGTCCGTAAATCCGGACAAAAGCCACGCCTTCCTTTTCACAAAGCACCACACCCCCGCAAACTGCCCCAACTTCAGCTTCCGAGGTCGAAGGATAGAGTGGACTAACTCTGTCCGATACCTTGGAGTAACATTGGATAGATGCCTAACCTTTCGCCAACACATCAGAGACCTAGCGGCAAGGGTACAGGGAGCTATCGCTTCCCTGTATCCTATGCTGGGGTCGAGCCCAATGCCGCTTGGCCTGAGGTTATACCTCTTCCGAGCGCTGGTAATGCCCGTGATGCTATATGCCTGCGAGATCTGGGGCATGGCCGCAGATAGCTGGTTGGCATGTCTTCAACGTGCAGAGAATAGAGGGCTACGGTCTATCTATTCTATGGGTCGCTATTTTCCTACCAGGTTGCTTCACGAAGCCTCGAGACTTCCATATGTGGAGGACGAAGTTAGGCGCCGGGCATCAAAATTCTACGTAACTTTACCAACTCATAGAAGCGCCCTTGTTAGATCACTGGGAGATTATGACCCCACTAGACGCCGTTCTAGACAACATTGGGTCCCCCGCATGGCATGCGGGCACCCAAAATAACCCAGGAGCTAATCCTAACAGCTGCTAAAGCTGAGCTCCACATAATCTCCTAAGTTGTTTGGCAACAAAATTCTCCCCAACCCAACACTAAATTAAATACACCAGGGTTCAGGGAATTGCATCCTGTCCTTTCATTCCGAAGGTACAATAATTGTAACCTCACTAAATTCTTCAATCTCAAAACCTACACCATATCCATCCTACAAAATCCCGTTCGAATACCTTACCTGCGGTAAAAACCTTAACAGGTGGGCACGCAGCAAAAACCTGCTGGCTATATACAGCCAGCTAGCACCTCATAGTCATGGTCATGGTCAAATCCCAAACAAAACCTTACCTGCAGTGAAACCCTTAACGGTTGGGCACGCAGCATAATCCTTCTGGCTTTATACAGCCAGCCAACACCTCGGTCGGACGGTCTCCAATAACAGGATCGGAATGGTTAAAGCTTTATTTCATCTTTGCTTTTGTAGAAAACAAAGTATAATCTGATATCAGAAGTTTGGAATCTATAAAATGTGCAGACCTCTGACTCATATTTTCATGAGTAATTTTCAGAGAAATCTGCATGAATAATAAATTCAACTCTCTGTAAATAGATGGTGGCGCACGATAAGTCACTTGATTTGTTTCCTGAATAACATATTTGTTGTTGACAAGATTTGGCATTTATTGATATAGAAGTAAAGAATACAGCTTGGAAATACAACCTAATGAATCACGTGTTCAACATGACCACCCTTTTGTTTTACAAATTCTTCAAGTCGCACTGCATTTGTGACGACTTCGACACAAATCTTCCAGAATGGCGCGGCATAACTCCACAATGTTGGTCCTAAGCTGCACTGCATTTTCGGATTTTCTGTGGTACACTGTACAAATGATGAAATGGATATGTCAAACCCGCCTTTCCTCAAGAAAATTACAAATTTACTTTTACTTTGGTACAGTAATTGATTGTAAATAACAGAGTGAAAATTGATGAAGAAATATTGATCATGTATCTTCACTTGTGGTTTGACACATTTAGTCTTACACTTAGCCAAAACTTATGAGACTTCAAATGTATATTTCCTATGAAATACTGGTATCAAATTGTTAGAGTAGAATGTAATATTTTCTCTTATCTTCTATGATGTGCTAGAGAAAGTGAAAATAATTTTTTGTTTAATAAAAATATAAGCATTTGAAAACTCAAGTTAACTTGTTCAAGGAATATCGCTGAAATTGTTGATTTCACAAAATAAGTAAAGTAAGCTGTGTGCTTTAACAAGACCTACATTTTTTGAGCAAATAAAATATATCAATCTTCCATTACAGTTCTGTATTTAAAATCCCTATATCTATTAGGTTAATTAAATGACAATATACTTAGCATGAATAAATATCTATTGGTGCGGCAACGGGTATAAAGGTTTCGGCGCAAATAGAAAACAACGCATAGTGTTTCACGGTAATAAAGAGTTTGCATAAGCAGTTAAAGATAGCGCGAGATAAAGGTCTGCCGAAACAGAGATAAATGGAAATTTCTGGCGACGTCTCGGTTGATAGAGATTATTCGGTTTGTTTATATTTCCGGAAATATCTAAAATTTATCAGTGAGGTATTTAAGAAGGCGACGGCTCACCAAGAGTCAGTCGCGAGAGAGGTAAGCAGTAGACAGCTGTAGAGTGTTGTAATCAGAACGCTGTGTGTTATTGTCATCGACCTTGGTAGCTTGTGATGTGTATGTGATATAATGCGACCACTGTAAGAGGAATTTCTACGTATTTCTACGGAAATAAAGAACATTTGGAATATCTGCAACTCGGACCTTTAATTCTACGAACCCACAAAGTCACAATTGGTGGCAGGAAGTGGGACAGCGACATCACCGAGAAGATGGAAGAACTGAAGGCCGACTTAACAACGAAGACAGAAGCTGCAAATAGCAACCTAGCCGCGACAATGACCGCGAAGATGACCGACACCAGGAAGAGCAGCCGGAAGAACGAGTAAGGCCGGTGTGGCGAGAAGCACGTCGGCGCCGTCTACACCATCTCTTCGAGTGACACTGCGCGCCGTCAGCCGACGGATGGATGACGGCCTCATCGCGGACGGTTGGGTAAGAGGGAAGCCGTGCCGCGTGCTCGTAGACACCGGGGCAGCCGTTACCGTCATAGACCGTCATAGATCTAACATAGCCAGGGGTTTGCCGACGAGGAAACCAAGCCGACCATACCAGCTTATGAAAGCATCGGGCGACACCTTGCCTTTGGAGAAGGAGGCTCTGCTGAAGTTGACCTTGGGACGGAGTGCCGTGCGTCAGTGGGTGTTCGTCGCGAAGGTGGCTGAGGAGGTGATACTGGGATTGTATGCCCTCAGGAGCCACGAGTCAGTGGGTGTTCGTCGCGAAGGTGGCTGAGGAGGTGATACTGGGATTGTATGCCCTCAGGAGCCACGAGGCGACGGTCGACGACAGCAGAAAGCTCCTGCAACTCAATGGAGAAGAGGTTATACTCCGGCAACCCGAAGAGCGCGTTGGAGTCTGCAGGGTCATCTTGAAGAAAGACGTGGTGGTCCCCGCGAGAAGCGAGGTGGTGGTGACGGTGCGACTGGAAGGACAGTGGGCGAGGAACATGATGCTGGACCAGAAGACGCCTGTGCAGGGGCTGTGTGTAGCGAGAACATTGTTGCCGTGCAGAGAGGAGGTACCAGTGAGGCTGCTCAACCTGACAGACACCGATAACGACATCCAGGCCGGGACGGAGTTGGGGGCGTGCTGTCAGCGTGACAGCAATCGACGAGACACAGGAGCCGATACCGACTCAACACCTGGAGCCCCGGCTGGAAGGCTTATTGGAGAGGGCGGCCGACCACCTGACCGGAGAACAGCTCGAGAAGATTCGACAACTGCTGAGACGATACCAGCGCGCCTTCAGCCAAGGCAGAGAAGAACTACTGCGTCACCGGCGAGAGCTACTGGCGGTAGTAAAGACCTTGGAGCACATCCACAAATACCTGTACGGTCAGCCATTCCACCTGAGGACTGACCACTCCGCCCTAACCTGGCTACTGAGCTTTAGAAACGTGGAAGGCCAGTCAGCACGATGGGAACAGAGGCTGCGGGAATACGGTTTCACCTCTGAACATCGTAGAGGGAAGAGCCACGGTAACGCAGACGCAATGTCCCGAAGACCCTGCCCAGAGGAGTGCGGCCAATGCATAAGAGTGGAAGAGAAGGAGCGTGCCGCAGCTGTCAGAGTGGTTACGGCAGTGCCTGCGGATGGCTGGGATAGCACAGGCCTGAGGAGGAAGCAGCTGGCAGACACCGACTTGGGCCCACTCTTGAAGGAAGTGGAGGCAGGGACAAGACCAACCTGAGAGGACATCGCACCAAGGAGCGCCACATACAAGTCATACTGGGCCCAATGGGACTCGCTGAAGACAACAGAGGGCGTGCTGTTCCGGGTATAGGAATCGCCCGATGGGAAGACGCAGAGAAATGAAATGAAATGTGTAGTGTTTAACGCCCACTTTTACTACATACGGCATCGCAGGCGATGATATTGATACATGAGATGAAGATGGAGCACCGGTGGAATGAGATGGCGGGGGGAACCGGAGATCCCGGAGAAAACCCTCCCCAGCGCCGTGTTGTCCACCACAAATCTCACTTTGCAGTCGCCTGGGATCGAACCCGGGCCACCTTGGTGAGAACCAAGTGTTCTAACCACTGAGCCACGGCGCGGCCAAGACGCAGAGAGAACAGTTGGTACTTCCCCGAAGTAAGGTCCCGGAGGTCTTGGAGGAAGTGCACGTCGGTACTTCAGGAGGATACCTGGGAGCAATCCGAACAATCGACAAACTTCAATAGCCGTGGCAAGGACCGTACCGGATGAAGAGGATTTACGACGTGGTCTACCGCATACAGAAGGTTTCCTCGAGGGCAGATGTTGGTACACCTGGATCGTCTGGCCCGCTACGATGGTGCTGTTCGGGACGACCAGCCTTGAGTAGGGGGCAGTGTCGCGGCAACGGGCATAAAGTTTTCGGCGCAAATAGACAACAACGGATAGTGTTTCACGGTAATAAAGAGCTTGCATAAGCAGTTAAAGATAGCGCGAGATAAAGGTCTGCCGAAACAGACTGAGATAAATGGAAATTTCTGGTGACGTCTTGGTTGATAGAGATTATTCGGTTTCGTTATTGTTCCGGAAATATCTAGAATTTATAAATGAGGTATTTAAGAATGTGACGACTCGCCAAGAGTCATTCGCGAGAGAAGTAAGCAGTAAACAGCTGTAGATTGTAATCAGAATGCTGTTTGTTATTGTCATCGACCTTGCTAGACTGTGTATGTGACGTAATGTTGTTACGTGAGAATTGAACAGTGTATTTCTACGGAAATAAAGAACAATTGGAATATCTGCAACTCAGACTTGGAATATCTGCAACTCGGACTTTTAATTCTACAAACCCACAAAGTTACAATATGAATATATAAGTGTAGCTGATTATTAAATTTTCTCTTGTCAGAAAAATAGGCATATTTGTGTACTCAGCTGGTGTTCAAGGTCACCAAGCAAAAGATTTGTGCTGACAGCAGTAGTTCAAAGAAGAGGGGAAACTATAAACCTATTAACGCCCAAGTGGTCTATTTATGGACAGCTACATATATTATTTATTTACTCACTTTACATGAATTTAAAGAGTTATTTTCACCATGTATGTCATCACTGAAGTTATCTGATTATATGTAACACTATCATCTTTTAAAAATTTGCATATTGTGTAGTTTATTAATTTACAACAGTAAGGTGTAATACATGATTGTGGTGTGTGCAAAAGTACTTACTGCATTTTCCTTGTTTCCTTTCCCTCCCAGCTTTCTGTAATACCATAAACTGTCAATAAAAGTTCATAGTATTGCATCACACAAAAAATCTGTTGTTGTAGGCAATTCTAATGCTGAGAATATGAGCTGAAAAGTCAAGTGATCTCTTTATAGACCTAGTGATTTTGGGACACTGGGCAAATAGTTCTTTTTCTCAATTTTTAAAAAAATAAAAGATGTTAGGCATTAATGGGTTAATTGTATCCAACCAAGATCTAAAGTTCATTTCTCAACTACAAGTATTTAATATAATTTTGAGTCAAACTAGTACTCAATGCTCCATATAGCTAGTATTTACCTAGAATGCATTTTGTTAGGAAGGTCGTACATTGCTGGTGTTTGCGTAGAACTTGTTCTGTTAGGAACTTCCTAACAAAATGCATTCTAGGTAAACACTAGCAATATATGGAGTATCAAGTACTAGTTTGACTCAAAATTATATTAATTTTGTGCTTCATTATACCATAGTCCTTACTCTTAAGAACACAAACATTTATTAGTTTTTATTTATATCAGCCTTTATGTCCAAGTTAAGCATAGCATATGTGCATTCTTTTGGCTTATATCCATACTGCATTTTATTACAAGATCAATGTATTTTTAGTATTACTCACACACTTGAACTTCCAGGTGACTGTTGCAAAAGAGGCAACAGTACCTTTCATGTCTTTGATGCAGTTGTATTTTATATATCACAAAGGCCATGAGTTGTAGTTGCCGCAGTTGTTTTTTTCCAAGTTAGCCAAAAGCTAAACGCATGGCTCCTTTTATTATTTACAGAAGTTTGTGGTGTCAAAACTGGATCTGCTTCAGACATGTAGTATTTCGGATTACTGGTTGAGTTGACTAACACAAAAGTAAATTGGTATGATAATGAATGATAACAGCAACAAGGTAATGTGATACAGTGAAATGTACAAGTGGTAACAAGAATATGACAACAATGTTCAATTGTTATTTTGGCAAAGCACAGACCTTCTTGACTTGGACATTCATACCACTAGATTTCAGGGCTCTGGATAAAATGTGTGTGAATAATACTGGATACACTTTTTGTAGAGTAAGCTTGAAATTTTTACTGCAACCTTATTTTTAAAAAAAGTACAATCAATGTTTATGTTTCTGCATCATTTAGTTATTGGGAAAGAACTCTGATTGAGGGGAAAGAGGCGTGTCAATAGTTACAAGGTGCAGGTAATTATCAAATGGATCAAATTCTGGTAAACCCATAAAAGAGTCTTCATGAATCAATTCTGGAGTGCATTTCTGATTAACCTGTTCGTCTTTATCAGATGTCTGTTGTGGTAATGAAGTACAGTCTGCAGTTTGTGCTTCAGCTTCATAGGAGTCCAACTGTTGCTGGTTTTTTTCATTTTTATTTGAAGGCCCTTCTGGTAGGCGTGCATGACTTAATGTTGCATCTGAGCTCTTTGTTTCTGTTTCAAATGTTCTTTTGGTTTTTGTCTTTTTTCTGAAAGAAACAGGTTGAACTGGTACACTACAGACAGAAACATAATGATTATTCACATTGTCTGTAAACATTATTTCTTTCTTCACTTCAGCTTCTTTTGGATAAAAATGTTGCTTGTCATATTCTATGCAATACTCATAATCACTTTCATTTGCATTCTCATGTATTTTAAATTGACTATCAGCTTTACCTTTTTGTCTTTTCAGCCAAATGTAACATGAGCAGGACATAAGTAGAATCCATATTATAAGAGCACATAAGAAAATTATGATGTATTTGAAATCAAAAGGTTTCTTTGTTTCTATCATTGAAAGAAGTATTGGACACAAAACAAAGCAGAGTAATAAGATGGTGAAAGCAAAGGACACAGTGATCCCAAAGAGAATCAGTGTCAACTGTTGATTCTTCCAGATAATCATTAGAGTGCAGCTTGAAAATGTAACTCGCTGTAGAATTTGTAGCTGTTGATGATCACTGGTAGTGCTCTATAATCCTTTCTAACCTGAAATAGAACATAATAATTACAGGCAAGGCAATGTGCACCATTCTGAGACATTTTAGTTTAATAAGTAACTAATCTGTTCATACACTGATTCATTCATTCAGTCAGTAGAGATATTTAAAAAGATAAAACTATGTATGTATATATGTATATAAAATTGGAATTGACGTGTCCCTGAAATCATTGTATTCAAGGAATAAATAAAAGTATCTTATCTTATCTTATCATATTTGCAAAAGACCCATTTAGTAGACAGTTTCTCATATGTGAGAAGCAAAATCAATTGTCTGACAAGGGAACTATCACAATATTCATAACTGTAATGCTTCAGAGTTTGATGGCATCATCTCTGCTCTATGTGGGGCTTGTGTAACAAAAATCAGGTGCAGAGTATAGCTAAAAGTAGCCGAAAATGAGTCCAGAATATATAGGAACATATAGTTATAACACAGCATTGTATGGGAGGCATTGTTTACCCCTGATTGGCAGTGGTCTACACATGGCCTACATAAGGGGTGCCATCCCTCACACCCAAAACAGAGCTGAAAAGGGATGTCCAGCAGCTACTTGCAAGTGGTCACATGTGGCGCTTTCCAGATTCAGTTTTGGGCGTTGTGGCTCTACTCCGCAGCAGATTTTTTGTACACATGGTGTATATACAGCAGGCATTATACCATCAAATTTTCAGGTCCAGAGCAGTGTGAGTACACTAATAGCTTCCATGTGAGTCATACTTGAAAAACTTGGATAACAGATATTTGTCTAACCTTCTGTTGGGGCAACTTTTATAAGGAATTTTTTTATATTTCATGACAGTTCCAGTACATTCTGTAATTATTGTAACATTTGGGTTCTAATGCATCTGAAAAAGCGAGTTTTCAATATGAAATAAGAAATGGTAGTGTGCAAAGCTAAATTTATTATGAAAATTTTTTCTTAATTAAATTGAATTAATTTGGTTTTAATTATTATGATTAAACAATATCTCTGCTCTGTATTGAAATTGAAAATATTTGTTTAGTGTGTTTATTCTCAGTGGGAAGTCAAACTTTCCAAAGAGAAAATTTTTGTTTTGAGAATGTTATTTGATATGCAGAATATTGCAAATAGTAGAGGTGCTTTTTCTTTGATTAAACTTCTATAGCCACTTAACATCTAATAAGCCTTTTATTTGAGTGACCCAGGATACATTTTGGGAAATAAAACTGAACCAGTACACAAACAAGTGAAGCATAAGAAGGAATACAGCAAGCTGTGGTGATAGGATGTAAATCAATATAAAAGACATGAGTAAAATTATTATTTTTTTAAAATAATTTGTCTGATGTGCTTTACAATTTGTATTCTTAAGGGGATTGATGGGTGCAATTTCAGCTTTCTACATTTAACTATGTGTGCACACGTGCGTATGTGTAGTGATAAATGCACACACCTTTTTGTTGTCTTTTTGTATACACCTGAGCTCAATTTGTACAACTTGGAGTAATTAATATATCTTCTGGAGCAATGGCAAAGCATGACTTTCAAAGCGAAGGAAGCTCCAAATAATAATTTTCATTAAAATAAGAGAGAATAATGACTCAAAGAACTAAGGCTACTCTCCAGTACTCTTTCTATTGTACAGTCATATAAGGCCCTTCTTCCACTGCAAGACTGGTCACATTACAAGCATATTCCTGCTTCCCCTCTCCACTGAGACGTTCCAATTTTTCCTTACAATGGCCCAAAATGCATGAACTGTTAGTCTAAAATAGAGAAAGTATGCAATTCACACACTTCTGCTAATAACTTAAAACTTCACAAGAATTTCTTATTTAAATTTATTGGGAGTTGATTAATGACACTGAACAACACTTACTTTTAAATTTTCCCAGAACTAGTTTCAGAGGCCTTCTCTCTATCTTCAGCCGGACATCGACTGGTTCTCATTGGTGTAGCTGGCAATATTTTGTCATCGGTCCCCTCTGGTGGCGGTTCGAGGAACTTGCTGAACAAATCTTTCTGGGGGATGTCGAAATTGAATACTTTCGTTCCTATTTTTTGAAATAAAGATTTGTTCCTATGTGGACAGTTCTTGTTTTCCTGTTGTATGTTTTAGTGATTTTGGTTCTGGATTTATGTTGTGGTTTTTTTCCCAAAAATGCGTGGCAACTGCTGATTTTTCTAATTGTTTGTATTTTATGTTCCTAAAGTGTTCCTTTGCTCTTGTTTCTAAATTTCTTTTGGTTTTTCCCATATAAATTTGACTACAGTCACAGCATTCAATTTGATATATCCCAGATTTTTTGTTAGATGGAATGGCATCTTTGATGTTTGAGCAAATTAGGTTTTTTAAGGAGTAATGGTTCACTGGTGCTAGTTGAATGTTTTGTTTTTTGAAGACTTTTTTGAATTTATCAAAGGCCCATGGATGGTAAGTGAATTTTTTGAAGATCATTTTAGTTTCTGTAGCTGAGAGGGTTGTGGTTTCCTTTAGTAGTTTCTTCTTTTTTGCTAAGTTCACTTTTTTGTCTACTAGTGACTTGGGAAAGTCATTTTTCTGTGCTTATTCAATAATTTTGTTGTATTCTATTTTGTATTCTTCTGCTGTGAGAGGGATGTTGACCAGTCTGTGTGCTAAACTATTAAAGATTGCCTGTTTGTGGGATCTTGGATTGTAGCCATTAGCTTTTATGTAGTTGTCTGTCTGTGTTGGTTTTCTTTAAATGCCAAAGTTTATTCTATTTTGATTTCTGATTATTTTTAGATCCAAAAATGGTAAATACTCGTCTTTTTCTATTTCTACAGTGAACTTGATGCTTTTTTCTTGAATATTTAAAAGTTTTAGTGTATCATTGATGTGTTCTTTTGGCACTATGGCAAATATGTCATCTACATATCTTTGCCAGAGTTTGAACATCCATGGGAAACCTTTAGTGATCCTTATTACTAGTGCACTCATGTACAGATCGGCCAGGAAGGGTGATAAGGGGTTGCCCATTGCTAAACCAGAAGTTTGATGGAAATATTTTGTTTGAAACTGGAAGAAATTCTGTTCTATGCATAATTTGGTTAGTTCGATGTAATCTGAAATTTTAAGTGATGACATTCCAAGTGATTTGAGCCATTTTTCTATCAATGTTGGGAGTTGTTTAACTGGTATGCTGGGAAACAGTGATTTAACGTCAAATGAGACTAGTGTGTCCTCTTCATTTAGTTCAGTATCCTTAATGTGTTCTATAAGTTCAAAGGTGTTTTTGATGCTTAGGCTATCAAATTTTGAAAAGGAGTTGAATTTGTTTATATGCCACTTTGCAAGTTTGTATGTTGGTGAATTTATACTGCTAACTATAGGTCTCATTGTCATGGATGGTTTGTGTATTTTGGGTAAGCCATAAAGTCTAGGTAAGGTTGGGTTATCTGGTTTAACTGTATATTTGTTTGATATTATACTTGCAAGCAAGTGGCTAATAAACAAATTCAACTCCTTTCCAAAATTCGATAGCCTAAGCATCAAAAACACCTATGAACTTATAGAACACATTAAGGATACTGAACTAAATGAAGAGGACACACTAGTCTCATTTGACGTTAAATCACTGTTTCCCAGCATACCAGTTAAACAACTCCCAACATTGATAGAAAAATGGCTCAAATCACTTGGAATGTCATCACTTGAAATTTCAGATTACATCGAACTAACCAAATTATGCACAGAACAGAATTTCTTCCAGTTTCAAACAAAATATTTCCATCAAACTTCTGGTTTAGCAATGGGCAACCCCTTATCACCCTTCCTGGCCGATCTGTACATGAGTGCACTAGTAATAAGGATCACTAAAGGTTTCCCATGGATGTTCAAACTCTGGCAAAGATATGTAGATGACATATTTGCCATAGTGCCAAAAAAACACATCAATGATACACTAAAACTTTTAAATATTCAAGAAAAAAGCATCAAGTTCACTGTAGAAGTTGAAAAAGACGAGTATTTACCATTATTAGATCTAAAAATAATCAGAAATCAAAATAGAATAAACTTTGGCATTTACAGAAAACCAACACAGACAGACAACTACATAAAAGCTAATGGCTACAATCCAAGATCCCACAAACAGGCAATCTTTAAGAGTTTAGCACACAGACTGGTCAACATCCCTCTCACAGCAGAAGAATACAAAATAGAATACAACAAAATTATTGAAATAGCACAGAAAAATGACTTTCCCAAATCACTAGTAGACAAAAAAGTGAACTTAGCAAAAAAGAAGAAACTACTAAAGGAAACCACAACCCTCTCAGCTACAGAAACTAAAATGATCTTCAAAAAATTCACTTACCATCCATGGGCCTTTGATAAATTCAAAAAAGTCTTCAAAAAACAAAACATTCAACTAGCACCAGTGAACCATTACTCCTTAAAAAACCTAATTTGCTCAAACATCAAAGATGCCATTCCATCTAACAAAAAATCTGGGATATATCAAATTGAATGCTGTGACTGTAGTCAAATTTATATGGGAAAAACCAAAATGATAAAACTGTTTATTTAAGATGAACCTGGCATCCTAAACATATCTGGGTGGTGAGCATAAACATCATGTGGGCAGCAAAAGTGATTACATTACACATTCCTCTTACCTTGCCTTCTTGTGTTGGGTGACAGTACACAGACTTGCAGCAGTTGATTAGCCAGTCATGAGAGTGACAGGGGAATAGAACCAGTTAGAAACAGTGTGATGAAGGACAAGGAATATCCTATAATATGGCTATAATTAAAACAAAGGTTCTGTATGTCATTTTGTGAGCCATCTGATGGCAGTTATAAAAGTCACCAGATATCAAAAGATAAAACACCAGATAATCAAATTATTACTTGATATAGTTTAATTTACTAAGACATTGAACCAGCCATTATATTTATTTTTTCTAAACCTTAAAATGCAATACACATTGTTTCAGAGAAGTTTTGAAATAATGAGAAAAAAGGCCAAACAATAAAGCTTCTGACTACATAAACAACTGAATGAGATACATTAATACCAGAAATGTAATGTTTAAATAAAAATAAATCTTTGTGGTGATTATAAAATACAGTAACATTGCTTGGACAAATACATGCAAGTTGCTAGTGGCTTAAGTGTACCAGGAAGTGTTAACAAAATTACATTTGCGTAAACTGAAACTGATCTATGTACATGTTTCTCATCATAATTATAATTTTCACCATTAAGATATAAAGTAATTTATTCTGTTATTGACTGAAATAGACAATATAGATTTTGAAAGATTTTCCCTAACATAGTTTCCTTAATACGAAAATTATTTATAGACTAGGAGCAAAAAGCACTATGAGCAATATTTTGGTCCAAATTCTGACAGGCTTTTATTGTTACAGTTTCTATTTTCATTGACAACTTAAATTAATATTTCATTATACTTATATTAAAGATATCAGGAATGCCCAATATAGGTAAATTAATTCTAGATGCATTGCACTAAAGCTGAAATCATTGCAAACTTCTTCTTTGAAATTATTTTTAGGAAGTTCAAATTTTCTACATTTTGCAATACATATTTCTCATTGAAATACTTCATGCTTAGCTAAATAAAAAAGTTTGAGTCTTAGTGTAGCTAAAGCATCAGTATAAAGAATTATCCAAATACACAATACTTTTAAATTGAGACTTGAAAACAAACAGGTCCATACTATATAAATGGTAATTGGCAAAACCAATTCAGATACAAGATCCAACAAAAGTCTAAAGTAGAAAAAGCAAATAAATATAAACTATATAAAGACCATAGAGAAATGCTATATAAAAGTAATTGTTCACAAATATGGAGTTTACTCTACTTCATGATTTAATTCAATTTAATTCAATTCAATTTATTTTGTCCTTTTGATTGATATCAGACATGTCATAGTATAAAAATTACATTAATGGCCACTGTCATTATTTACAATCACTTAAAACTAATTAACATTTAAAAACTCATTAACAGAACAAAATGAATGTTGCAGTAAAAAGAGTTTTACTCCCTTTTTAAAATGTATAAGGCTCTTCATTTGTTTAATATTTTCTGTATATATTGTATAATCTTATACCTTTATTGATAGCACTAGACCTGAAGATTTCCGTTCTACATTTTTTAATGTGAAAGTCATCTTTCTGACGTGTATTGTATTTGTGAATATCTGCATTTTTGTAATTTTGTATTTGTAGTTTATTTTGTTTTACATG
>CM060954.1:118997340-119044840 GCA_030765055.1 Mantis religiosa | reverse complement strand
AATTCCTAGAATGTAGTTGAGTTATTTATTCTATATTGTTTTATAATTTGTGCCTTTTTAACGTATTCCTTTGTAAATAATTTCAACTAAATTTGTAAATAACGTTTTCTGACATTCTGTACCGTGGTGCCTATGTACATATATATGTATAATCTACAGGATGAATAAAGTCTTTTTGTACCTATTAACATTTAGTGATAAAACAGATGGATAAAACCGAGATTACTAATGTAATCAGTTTCAAATGTAAACTTGCCCTCTTAAATATGATAGTTTTTCCAAGTCTTAAAAGATAAAGAAGAAATAAGTACCATGATAAAGATCCTTTGCTTCATTAAATTACCAAAGCAGGTACTTACCTTATATGCACATCAAATAGAATAGAATCTTTATTGTCATATATCTCTGCTATTACAAGGCAGAGTTTTAGTAGAAAATGACTCACTGCTGCATTTGTATATAAAATTATTTGTGTTTTATGTATGTTTTCAGATACTCAGAATGTATGCAACATACTACATAATTCCATTACATCTAATTTACTGTTAAATTTCTTTGGGTTTAACAGGACTTGTAATATTAAGTTCAGTACATTCTGAACAAATTAGAGCACTTTATATCAATTAGGAGCCATGTTTACAAACATGTCCATAATATCTTAATAGACATCCCGTTAGTTATTGTTCATGTAGCATTTAAAATTCAAACAAATATTTGTAAATAGTTTTTTACAATTTGCTAAATTATTATCTCAATGCAGGACTATTTTATTAGACTGAATGACTAGTTTTCTCCTGTATTAAATAATTTACTAATTAATAATTTTAAGAGAAATGCAATAGCTGCTCAAGGTTTGGTTAAATAGTGACTTATAACAGTGACTTCATTTGTACTTTGCCAACACAAGTTTTAGAGTATCCTCAAATCAGGAAATGAGGCACATATGGAAGAAGATTTGTCTGTGTGGGGAATGTAATCTTTCATTTATAAAATTTGCAACCTCTAAAGCTGAAAACACATTTTCAAGACCATCAAGATACTACCCTAAAAACACTTGTAAACCTCATACTCACAAACATTCAGCTTAGGGCTTGGGAAAAAAATAAAAGTAACAATGCAATTGTTAAGTCTGAATACTTTTCAGGTTGACTTCAGAAACCTTAGTCTATACATGGCTAGTATGGAGGAATGATTAATTTGCATCATTAGCTTAATAATCTAAAACATTTTAGTATCAATAAGTTGTTATGCATTGTTATTGATTATGAGAATCCAAAGCATGTGTTCTGAAAATATCAAAAGTAAAAAATTTCAATTCTGACTTACATAGGAACTTAGCTGTACTTATTAAATGCTAACAGTATTGCATTTTCTGAAGAGTAGAACTTGACTAATAAGAGTCAGAAACTAACAGATATACAATTTCTTTCCAGAATGTCAGATAACTTTAACCACTTCCTTCTCTAGAAAGGAAATTAAGTGAGAGGAAACATAATGAACAGGAAGTTCACAAGACACAAAATAGATAACAGATTTAATACAAGGAATAGTATACATTAGATTGTACTCCCTGAGAAGCAAACACAAATTATAAAGGACAGGTAATTTGAATAGTTATAAATAAAAGCATTGTTAAGAGTGAAGCTAATTTCATACCTTTTAAAACTTGTAATTTCACTCACGTCCTTTTACAAAATCAGGAACGTTTTCAAAACTGTTGCAGTCTCATCATCAACTGATTAGCGACTCATCACAGTATGTTGTTGTCTGGATCTCTTGTAATTGGCTTCCTCTCTCGGAAGATTCTTTACATAAGTTCAGTAGACCACTCACTGATGGCACATCAAAATTTAGAATATGTGGAATTTTTTAATAATTATAACTTACAACATGGGATAATTGTGCACGCCGCGAAGTTTCCAGAAACATCAATCTTCCCTATATAAGGCCTGTAGTTGGCGAGTCAGTTCAGTTCTTGGCGAGCAGCGTGAGGAGCGCCAAGTGATTAATAGACCGGAAGACTGTGAACGTGCATCAGAGGAGTTGAACGTAACTGTGAGCGTGCAGTAGACCTGTGACAGACAAACTGGTGAATTGTAATTGTGTGCATTACATAATTCTGTCTAATCGGCAAGTGTTCCGACTGTAAGTCGGGGGAAATAAAGAACATTTTTGAGTTGTGCAATTGGACTCTTAATTTCACGAACCCACAAAGTCACAACTGGTGTCACGGAGCGGGATATTACCACCATGGAAGCTGCACTGGAAAAGATTTTTTAGAAGATGACGGAAATGAAAGCAGCAAATGACAACTTCGCTGCGAAAACAGAAGCGGCGAATAGCAACCTGGCCGCGGAACTGAAGGAAATTAAGACCGAATTGACCAAGGAAATTAAAGCGGCCAACGAGGTCCTCACCGCAAAATTTGAAAAGCAGTTGGATGACGTAAAGGAGGACGCCACGGAGCTTGGTGAGCGCGTCGAAGACCTGGCGAGCCGCGTTAACGACCTGGAAGGAAAGGTCGACAGCAGCGTCAAGTCCCTGAACGCCATGGTGGAGGACGTCGTCAGCAGGAGGTTGAAGGATTTGAAGGCCGACGCACCGGGACGCGACACAACATCGGCGCGCGTCAAACCTCCGAGATATGACGGCGCGTCAACGTTTGAGGTCTTGCGCCGGCAATTCGACGCAGTGGCCAAGCACAACAAATGGTCACCAGAGGAGGAGGCCACACAGTTAATAGCCAGCCTCCAGGGACGGGCCACGGGAGTCCTGAACGCCGTACAGACAACGGCGGCCCCCACGGTTATCTGGGAGGCCCTGGAGAATCGTTTTGGAAACCACCGCTTAGCCGCAGCGTACCGCAGCCAGCTAAAGGCAAGGTCACAGCAGCCAGGGGAGACGCTGCAGGAGTTCGCCCTGGCAGTTGAACAACTGGCTAGCAACGCCCTAGTCGACCTCCCACCAGAGTTCGTATCCTGGGAAGCTGCCCACACATTCGTTGACGGGGTTAAGTGCAGAGGTTCTACTCCCATTAGTCCTGGACCCGTATGACCAAGGACCCGGGCCTCCTTCTACCCGGGAGCGATGGAAACTCCGGGGGTCTTTCCATAGGGCAATACCTGGAGTCTAAAAAGCCCCTAGTAACGTCAGATGTACCACGAGTGCTAAGGGTCCGCAGCGCCCGCACTTCGGCAGCTGAAGGGGACGGATCCCCTGAGACACGGAGATTCGTCAGCGCCTATTGCTCGGTGACTATAAAACCATTCATGAGGCGCTAACGGCAGCATTAAGGATGGAGGCGGCCAAGGTAACAGCTATCCCGACGTCGAGAACGAGGAGCGTCCGCTACACCGGAGACAGAAGACCAGCCAAGGGACGCCGGCGTAGACCTAGTGGCCTGTGTTGGGGATGTGGACAGCCGGGACACCTGGAGAGAGACTTCCCACACCAGGGAGAGCAGCCGGAAGAACGATTAAGGGCCGTCATGGAGAGGGGCACGTCGGCGCCATCACCACCATCCCCTCGAGTTACACTGCGCGCCATCAGATGGCGTATGGATGACAGCCTCATCGCGGACGGCTGGGTAAGAGGAAAGCCGTGCCGCGTACTGGTGGACACCGGGGCATCCGTGACCATCATCAGACCTAACGTGGTGAAGGGCTTGCCGACAAGGAGGCCGAGCCGACCATACCAGCTTGTCAAGACATCGGGCGACACCTTGCCTGTGGAGGAGGAGGCCCTGCTGAAGCTGACCTTGGGACGGAGTGCGGTGCATCTGTGGGGTTCGTCGCGAAGGTGGCTGAGGAGGTGATTCTGGGGCTGAATGCCCTCAGGAGCCACGAGGCGACGGTTGACGTCGGCAGGAAGGTCCTGTGGCTCAACGGAGAAGAGGTTATACTCCGTCAACCCGAAGAGCGCCTTGGAATCTGCAGGGTCATCTTGAACGAAGACGTGGTTGTCCCCGCGAGGAGCGAGGTGATGGTGACGGCGCGACTGGAAGGCCAGAGAACCAGGAACATGATGCTGGACCAGAAGACGCCTGTATGCGGACTGTGTGTAGCCAGGGCATTGCTGCCGTGCCGAGGGGAGGTGCCAGTGAGACAGCTAAATCCAATGGACACCGATCACAACGTCCAGGCCGGGACGGATTTGGGAACATGCGAGCCCGTGGTAAGCGTAACAGCAATCGACAAGACACAGAAGCCGGTGCCGACGCAACATCTGTGGCCCCGGCCAGAAGGCTTACTGGAGAGGGCGGCCGACTACCTGACCGCAGAACAGCTGGAGAAAGTTCGACAAATGCTGAGACGATACCAGCGTGTCTTCAGCCAAAATGATAGTGACTACGGCCGCACGGCCAAAGTGCTTCACCGCATCGACACCGGGGACGCCCGGTCTATTCGGCAACCACCTAGACGCGTTCCGCTGGCGAAGCAAGGGGCGCTACGAGACATGCTGGAGGATATGAGATCCAGGGTAGTGATTGAAGAGTCTGACAGCCCTTGGTGTTCCTCTGTAGTCTTGGTGACGAAGAAGAACGGCGAGTTACGCTTCTGCGTAGACTACAGAAAGTTGAACGCTGTCACCCGGAAGCACTGTTTCCCCTTACCCCGGATTGACGACACCCTGGACACGCTAGCAGGTACACAGTGGTTCTCGACCCTGGACCTGAAGTCGGGCTACTGGCAGGTAGCTCTAGACCCGAGAGACAAGGAGAAGACCGCATTCTCGACAGGCCAAGGGCTCTGGCAGTTCACAGTTATGCCCTTTGGCCTCTGCAACGCACCAGCTACCTTCCAACGCCTCATGGAGTCAGTGATGAGAGGACTGACTTACGACGCCTACCTGCTCTACCTGGACGACATCATCATCGTCGGTAAGACTTTTGAAGACCATCTCGAGAACCTGAGCAGGGTGCTACAGCGCCTGCAGGTGACCAACCTGAAGCTAAACGCGAAGTGCCAGCTCTTCCGCAAGGAAATGAACTACTTGGGCCACATAGTCTCAGCATCCGGAGTGGCCACAGACCCGGAGAAGACGCAGGCTGTGAGAGATTCGCCTCGCCCAAAGGATAAGAAAGACTTGCGCAGTTTTCTGGGGCTGTGCAGTTATTACCGACGCTTCATAAACGGGTTCTCTAACATCGCCAAACCCCTCACCCACCTGACAGAGGAACACCGGCCTTATGTTTGGACGGAGGACGCCGAAGACGCTTTCCAGCACCTGAAGAAGACCCTGTGCAGTGCTCCAATTTTGGGTTTCCCACAACCGGGTGGCGCCTTCATTGTGGACACCGACGCCAGCGACCATTGGAGGTGTCCTATCGCAGATGCACGACGGCCTGAGCGGGTGATAGCCTACTACAGCAAGACGCTATCCAAGGCAGAGAAGAACTACTGCGTCACCCGAAGAGAGTTACTGGCGGTAGTAAAGACCTTGGAGCACTTCCACAAAAACCTGTACGGTCAGCCATTCCACCTGAGGACTGACCATTTCGCCCTAACCTGGCTATTGAGCTTTAAGAACCTGGAAGGCCAGACAGCACGTTGGGTCCAGAGGCTGCAGGAGTACTACTTCACCTCGGAACATCGCAGAGGGAAGAGCCACGGTAACGCAGACGCTATGTTCCGAAGACCCTGTCTAGAAGAGTGCGGCCAATGCAAAAGAGTGGAAGAGAAGGTGCGTGCCGCAACAGTCCAAGTAGTCACGGCAGTGCCTGCGGACGGCTGGGATAGCGCAGGCCTGAGGAGGGAGCAGCTGGCGGACGTAGACTTGGGGCCACTCTTGAAGGAAGTGGAGGCAGGGACAAGACCAACCTGGGAGGACATCGCACCGAGGAGCGCTGCATACAAGTCTACTGGGCCCAATGGGATTCGTTGAAGATCCGAGAGGGCGTGCTGTTTCGGGTATAGGAATCGCCCGATGGGAACACGCAGAGAAAACAGTTGGTACTTCCACGGAGTAAGGTCCTTGCAGTCTTTTAGGAAGTGCACGCCGGTACTTCAGAAGGACATCTGGGAGCGAACCGAACGATTGACAAACTACGGCAGCGCTACAACTGGCTGTCTCCGAGCAGACGCTGAGAGATGTTGCCGTCAGTGTTAAGTGTGAGCGGCGAGTCGTGGCCCCCAGACTAGGAGCCGGGATCGTATGCAGCAGCATAACGTCGGAGCGCCATTCGAACGGATCGCCGTCGACATAGCTGGACCATTTCCGATGTCCGGCCGAGGCAACAAGTGCCTGATGGTGGTCGTGGACTACTTCACCAAGTGGCCGGAGGTGTATGCCATCCCGAATCAAGGGGCAAGGACAACCACAGACTGCCTCGTGGAGTAAGTGTTCTGCCGATTTGGAGTGCCATTATAGCTACACAGTGACCAAGGTATCAATTTTGAGTCCAACCTGATGAAGGAGGCACTATAAAGGCTTGGGGTGAACAAGACCCGCACGACGCCTCTACATTCCCAGTCGGATGGCATCGTCGAATGATACATCAAGACCTTAGAGGAACACCTGAGGAAGGTCGTGACCAGCCATCAGCGAGACTGGGACGTCAAGGTACCACTGTTCTTGCTGGCCTACCGCTCGTTAACACACGACACCACGGGGATGACGCCAGCCAGCTTAATGTTCGACCGAGAGTAACGCCTTCCTTGTGACCTGGCTTTTGGAAGCCCTCCGGAAGCGAAACAGCCAGCGACCGAGTATGTGGAGAACCTGGTGGAACATCTCCACGACATGCACGAGATGGCTCGCCAGAACATCCAGAAGGAGAGCGACCGCATGAAGGCCCGGTATGACAGGCAAGCCAACAGCCAAGGGTTCCAGCAAGGTGACCTGGTCTGGTTGTACCGCCCTACCCGGATCATGGGACGCTGCCCGAAGCTCCAGCAGCCATGGCAAGGATCGTACCGGGTGGTGAAGAGGATTAACGACATGGTCTACCGCATCCAGAAGGTTCCCTGAGGGAAGATGTTGGTGATACACCTGGATCATCTGGCGCGCTACGATGGTGCTGTTCAGGACGACCAGCTTTGAGGAGGGAGCAGTGTCACCCGAACGTCGTAACTCCCTATAGAACCGGCCGGAAGGAGGGCCAGTGGGGGAACATTCAGGCCATGCCTACCCATTTGTCTCGTGTCACTAACTGAAGGGATGATTAGGAAAACGCCGGGAGCCCTGTACCGTCTCTTTCCCCTCCCACCAGTCGTCTCGAAACCTCGGGATAATTGTGCGCGCCGCGAAGTTTCCAGAAACGGCGATCTTCCCTATATAAGGCCTGTAGTTGGCGGGTCAGTTCATTTCTTGGCGAGCAGCATGAGGAGCGCCAAGTGAGTTAATAGACCGGAAGACTGTGAACGTGCATCAGAGGAGTTGTACGTAACTGTGAGCATGCAGTAGACCTGTGACAGACGAACTGGTGAATTGTAATTGTGTGCATTACGTAATTCTGTGTAATTGGCAAGTGTTCCGACTGTAAGTCGGTGGAAATAAAGAACATTTTTGAGTTGTGCAATTGGACTTTTAATTTCACGAACCCACAAAGTCACAATATATAGTAGTATATATATACTTAGCTCAACAGTTCAACATAAGCTAATAGGTGATGTATTAAATATGTTAATTTGTATGTATAGTAGTTGTAATTATATTTGTAAGCTGTTATATAAATCTGTTAAATACTTGTATCCACAAGTATACTGACAACAAATGGAAATGGAAATAGTGATTAATAATACGGTAAATCTTTTGTTCATTGCAGCATTTGCATCATAAAACTTAATAAGGTTATATTAATGCTCCAATGAAAGCTGTTTGCAGCAAAAATATTTACAAGAATTAAAAAGGAAAGCCTATTTGCAATAAGTAAGTTTTATTCACTGTAGGAATATACAGCATTCATGCCTTTGTCAAACTTGTACCCTTAAGAATAATACAATTTTTATGAGTAGTACAATTATGAATACAGCGGTAAAAATAATACAATAGTAATCAAAATAATACAATACAAATTAAGAATAATACAGCTGTAAATAATGTACAAGTATGTAAAGAAAACTCTAGTCAAATAATTTTTAATTTGTTATGTGTTATAACAACTAGATACTAAGAGATGTTATACCTTTTACAAAAAAATCAGTACCTACTTTATTAATATTACTGCTTAAAAACTGATTGTTGTCTGTGGCATTATTTTTAGTAGGATTTTCTTACAGCTCTTTGAAATTCTTATTATTTAGATATTTTAGCTTAGCTGGGAGTTTATTATGTAGAATAATTTCTTTGTGAGAGATACTTGATTTGTAACTTAATCGCTATGAACACTAATTAATTGTGTAAGCTAAATTTACAATACATTTTTCAATTGCCATGATATCAGGATGAAACTTATGGTTCTAGTTTTCAATATTTACTGTACCAGTAGTAAATGACGTAATACCCAACAAAATAGTAGCAATTTTGATTATTGCTTTTTAAGGTTTTTTCAAATATTGCAAAAAGTTTTACTGTTACTTGAGAAACAGAATGCACATCAATGGTGTTCTGTTTAATTATGTTAACCACATTTGTACTTTTAAATAGATAGCTCTTATTTCTTATTCTTATTCATTTATTCTGCTGAAGAGAATACAAATGATTCATAGCATCTTGACATGTACATGTACATGTACAGAAATGACACGTGATTAATATATACTAAAACAAAAATTTAGAGTAAACCATGTTTATTCTATATAATACCATGTTTACCTTACAGTTCATATAACAAGTACTACTAATTTATGCAGTAATTAAATCCTTTAAGATATTCAAATGAATAGAAGCAGCCTCCCAGGTAAAAGTTCTTTAATCTATTCTGAATTTATTCATATTGTCGTGGCAACGCACATAAAAGGTTCGCGCGGAGCGATAACGCAGCTTGTTTACACAAAGGAACTGAGAAAGATAGCACACAGATAAAGATCTGCCGAAACAAACTCATATAAATGGAAATTTCTGGTAACATCTTGATTATTCGGTTTCTTTATTGTTCCAGAAACCTCTCAAATTTATCAATGAGGTATTTAAGAAGGCGATGACTCGCCAAGAGTGGAGTCGTAAACAGGAGAGTAAACAGCTGTAGAGTGTTGTTGTAACGAGAGCTGATGTAAAGTGATGTAATCAGAATGCCATTTGTTATTGTCATCGACCTTGGAAGATTCTGTTGTGTATGTGAACTAATGTTGTTACATGAGAATTCAACAGTATATTTCTACGGAGATAAAGAACATTTGGAATATCTGCAACTCGGACTTTTAATTCAACAAACCCAAAAAGTCACAATATTATTAACATTTTTAAATAGGTAGGATGCTTATTATACAACTCATGTGCTGCAGCAGTAGGTTTGGTTTTACATATTTGTAATCTGTGTTGATTCCTTTTCTTGAAAGCTGTAAAATTTTCTAAAGAAGCAACTACGCATTTTATATTTCTTTTACGCTTTACTGGTGACCCTGGCGTGATGGATGAAGTACAACCTACATCTGAAATAGAGAATGAAAGTCCAGAATCTCTAGTGCAGGCGTATCATTCAAAGTTCCACCGTTTTGGAAACTGGACTTGAAAATATGGCTCAGTCAACTTGAAGCCAGTTCTTAACTCAAAAATTCCACAGGATCAGATTAAATACAAGACTGTTGTAAGTTTGATTGACTGAGAGATTCTAACGCAAGTAACCAACATTCTCATGAACTTCCTGACTTCCGGAAAATATGATGCCATCAAAGAGCTTCTCATTTTAACTTTTGTGGATAGTGAAACACATGGCACACAGCAGTTACAGAGGATCTAGAACTTGGAGGTCTTGAACCATCGCAATTACTTAGCGAAATGAGAAATTCAGCCACAAACAAGGTAAGCGAGAATTTCCTCAAATCTTTGTAATTACAGTAGCTACCAATATAATGCATGCTATTCTATCAGTAAGCAGAGATGCTTCGATGAAGCTGTCGAACATGGTAGATCAGCTATGGCAGTTGAAACCCTCAAATTTGTACTATATTGTGCCCATCATGGCAGAACAAGAAACGAATAACACATTAGATGAATTTGAGGAAACATGTGTCTGAGGTTTCCCTTCAGGTTGCAGAACTGAATAAGCATTTTCCCATTGCCACCCCCAGTGTGGTAAATGAAGATATAGATCCTGTTCCAGAAGTAGAAACACAGAACCACGATCGTCAGCAGAGTGTGGGGAGATGTTATTACTCTACCAAATTTGATGAAGAGGCATACATATATCTACAGCTGTGCAGCATGTCTCTCTGCAGTTCATGACTCTGAAAACTAGTTCTCCAACCCTCTGCGGCAACAGGGAGCCAGGGGTTGGAGCTAAGTCACGTGCTTATCAGAGACAAAGGTACAGCTACCCAGTTTTTATTTGACACTCATGCAGATGTTTCTGTATTGCCAATGCAAAGGGGAAAAAAAAAGCACCAAATAAATTTGAATTATTTACAGCAAATGGTACCAAGATCCAAGAAGTACAGTCAATACCTCAAGACACTCGACCTTGGTTTATGTCGAACATTTAATTGGCCATTCATTATCACAAAAGTAGTAGAACTATAATAATGGCCGACCTTTTGTCACATTTCCACCTACTTTAATGAACAGCTCTAAAGCAGGCTACAAATGAAGATCTTAAAGAGCACGTAGTGGTTTCAAAACATCTCTACCCTACTGAGAGAAATCGTACAAATAACTATCACTGTTTCATTTCATCTACAACGGGAATGATGTGATGCCTTGTTCAAAGTTATTTCCTGCTTTGTTGTGGGCCCAGTGGGAAACTTCATATTGAGCTTTCAGCTCCCAAAACTGCTGCAAGATTCCACCCGGAAGAACATTCCCAGAAGAAATGACATTCAGATTTTGTTCAGCATCTTGCATCCAAGCCTCCAGCTTATATATCATAAAATTGTATGCTGTTCAAGTTTCACAGAATGCCAGGAGATGGCATAGGTTAAAGTTGACTTCATCCTGTAACTTGAAGATCACTTCCAGTTGTTCATCATATCTGACTTCTAAGACAAAGTATGTTATCAGCTCTTGCAGTCTGCGCGCCACACCCACAGCTGTATGATGTGAGCATGGTGTAGTGCAATATCAGATAACAATGACTGATAGGTATGAACTCATCAAAATCTATGGAGGTCACATTTTGCAGATCTTGGTACTATGTGGTGGTTCACTTGGAGCCAGCCTCTCTATTCCTTCATTCCTTGCTGAAGCACCTTCGATTGTGATGCTGCTAATGTCATCTGTTGGGCTCTGCTTATAGCTTTGTCCAGCATTGCTGTTGCTCAACAGTGCAGGTTGTAGCGTAATTCTGAATGTTAAGGCAAGTGTTCCAGAATCAAGGTTTACTTCATATGACTCAAAAATCTCCCGGCAATGACCCAGATTCAGAAAGAATTTGCGATGCTTTTGCGTTCCTCCTGCAGAAGTTCTAAGCTTGCCACTGGTGTGTAACTCTCCACCAATGTATCACTTACTTCCACAATTTGAGCAAATTTCTGGAGTGTCTGCTGATAGTCTTCAGCAAGTGACGATAAGCAAATACCTAGGATTTCAGCTGATCAGAACAACTGCATATATTCCCCAAAGTAATGGCCTGATCGAGCACAACAGGCCCTCAAATTTCATCTTCTATAAACTATGTCATGTGTAGACTCAATATCCATAGTTTTACTAGTTTGTCTGTGGTTAAAGAAGATTTAGCCACCGAAATGGTATATGGAATAGCACTTTGTTCCCAGGAGAAATGTTCACTGGCAAACCTACAGTAACAGATTTTTGAAACACCTCCAAGAGACAATAAGAGGACTAAAACCAAGACAAACATCAGCACATGGCAAGAAAACTGTTTTCATGCTCAAACATGGAACTATGCACCTAAAATATGGAAAATTTGTTCTAAAAACTTTATAATATCCTTTCAGAATAAAGTTCATTATTTCAACTTTCTCACATTTATTAACCTTGATGAAGTAATCATTGTAAATTTATTCTTTAATTCAAGCATTAAAAAAATTAATATTTATTAGTCTCGCTTTCGATCTATTTTAGCATTAGCCATTTTATTGCAATCAGAAATGAAATATTTTTCACAGTTTTCTGAAAGAATCATTTTCAGGTGGCTGTCTGTGTCAGTTACAGAATAAACACAAAGTTCCTTTTAATATTATCCTTTTATCATTTTATTTTCATCCTGTAGAAACATTAAACCTGAATTTGTTGCTTCAATTTTTGCAATATTTTGATGAAGGCACTTTCCTATTTATCCTATGTCTCAAGTGACAGCTGTTTTGTATACTAAAGGGTAGAAGATAAATGCATTTCTTCTTCCAAACGTGTGATTATGGCCGGGATTTTACTAAAGCAGATTTTAATAAACTTTAATTTACTCTGGAGTCTTCTCATTGCAAGCACTTACTGCATCAGGGATTTCCCATCTCGCAAGAATTGTCTCTAGGGATAAGATCTTGCATCATATCAGTAAATAATTACTCTTAATGACTCCTTCACAAGCACTTTTTTTTCATACACGAACACCTGCAAAGATTTAGCAATCTTAAGTTTGTATGCTTCTCTCTATCATCAAAGAGTTTATTCTCATTTTCTTTCTGAGGCCACAAAATCACATAGTGCATTACAAACAATCCTAGCAATCACCAAATGATGAAAATTGGTTAAGAAGCAGAGTTGTGATTTGCAGTCTCACTTTTAGGGAAACAATCTTAAAAACATTATAAAAAATATGTTTGATTTGAAGCTTTCGGGGAAAGTGTTGATCTTGATTAAAGCTTTATGTGGGATCAGCCACGTTAAATTTATAAAAGCCGAGCTTTCGGCCATTGTGCGCTCTATGATCTTCTTCAGGAACTTTCCAGTTTCTGAAGAAGATTGTGGAGTGCACAATGGCTGAAAGCTCAACTTTTATAAATTTAACGTGGCTGATCACACGGAAGCTTTAATAAAAAATATGTTTTTATCATAAACTAAATAAATCAAATCTGTGTCACTACAGGATATACGCAACGTTGCTTCCATCTGAAAATATAATTTTATAACTCATTTAAAAGCATTAATTAACTGACAAGTTTTTATAAAGCTCAGAATAATGAGGAGAGGTTTGGGATAGTTGATACACAAACTAAATTCATTAAATAAATGTGTAAACTTAGCTCTTCATAAACTTTGCCAAGGTAGTTTTTCCTTATTGTTGACTCTTCAGGAACTTTTCCTCTGGAACTCCTTTCCAGGAAAGGTTGAAGTTTTACATTATTTAACTTATTCCAGGGATGTTGGCTGAAACTAATATTTTTCAGATAACTTTAAAAGCATCATTTGCAATTCTGCTTGCAGAAAATATTGATGGTAAGATTATATGGCACTTGGAGACATTTTTATTAATAGCATTTCTATGAGAACATAATGTCACAGGGCAACTATAACAATTGCATAAAAATAATGTGAGTTTACTTTAGTTAAGTAAAACCATTTATCACTAACTCCTATATCGCAATGACCTTTAATATATTCTGAAAATACAAAAATACTTTGCACTTTACTATATTTCCATATGTTGTTAAGAGAAGAGTTTTCATAAATTCATTGTCAAAGCCAATAAGCTTTGCTGCTTCTCTCCTTATTTAAGTTCTTTCTACACACACTTCAGAAATTATGAATATTAGCACGCTAGTTACAAGTTTAAAAGGTAACTGAAATAGTATATTGCATACTGAGAATAAGTAAGTGATAGTTATCAGGTCGAGCCTGCATAATGGGAGTATGAAGCCTGCAGGACCTCATATTCCCAACCATTCAAGGTCTGATAAGTAACTTACATATCGTGCTTAGACATTTACTTTGAAGCTTAAAAGAAAATATAAAATTTATAGTTGCTTTATACTCTTCTGTAGCTTTAAGAAAAAAGAATCACCAGAAACAAAAGCTATCTATTAATAAATAAAAATGTTCCTAATAAAATTAAACAGAACACTGTTAATATGCATTCTATTTGTCAGGTAATGCTACACACTCACCTTAGTGGCAGCGAGGTCTTTTAAAAATGTGAAGGAAAGTGAACCTTGCGCCCTGACCTGGTGAACGTCTATTTGGTTGTATCAGCCTGGTTTTCCTGTTGGGTATTAGCAAGCGAAATTTTGGTAACTGTAGGAAATCTTCTTTTAAAAGAAATGCTGGTTTTAGATGATCTATTCAGACACGTTTTATCAATCCTCTGATATTTATGTCAAAGAACTCTTTAGTCCGGGTTTTTACTTGGTATGGGCCATCATACATAGTGGTGATAATGGAGGTCCATGCTGTATGAAAACATGTAAGCAATCAGTAAGATCTTTGAGCACAAAAACTGTTTTCTTGCCATGTGCTAATGTTTGCCCTCATTTTAGTCGTCTTATTGTTTCCTAGAAGTGTTTCACAAAATCTGGCTGTGTTATTGTAGATTGGTCAGTGAAAATTTCTCCTGGAAGACAAAGTGGTTTGTCATATACCAGTTGAATGACCTTAATCTCCTTTAACTGCAGACTGCATGCCTAGTAAAACTAGGGATACTGACTACCCATGATGTAGATAGTAGATGAAATTTGAAGGCTGCTTTCATGGTGTGGTGTTGGCGCTCGATGAGACGATTACTTTAGGCATGATATATGGTTGTTCTGATCAGCTGAAATCCTAGGTATTTGCTTATCGTCACTTGCTGAAGACTATCAGCAGACCCTCAAGAAATTTGCTCAAATTGTGGAAGTAGTAATACAATGGTGGAGAGTTACACACCAGCGGCAAGCTTAGAACATCTGCCGGAGGAAATGCAAAAGCATTGCAAATTCTTTCTGAATCTGAGTAATTGCCGGGAGATTTTTGAGTCATATGAAGTAAACCTTGATTCTGGAACACGTGCCTTACATTCAGAATTATGCCACAATCTGCAATGTTGAGCAACAGCAATGCTGGACAAAGCTACAAGTAGAGCCCAACAGATGACATTGGCAGCTTTACAATCGAAGGTGCTTGAGCCAGGAATGAAGGAATAGAGAGGCTGGCTCCAAGTGACCCATCACACAATGCCAGATCTGCAAAATGTGACCTCCACAGATTTTGATAAGTTCATACCTATCAGTCATTGTCATCTGATATTGCACTACACCAAGCTTGCATCATACAGCTGTGTGTGTCGCATGCAGACTGCAAGAGCTGATAACATGCTTTGGCTTAGAGGCCAGATATGAACACCTGGAAGTGATCTTCAAGTTACAGGATGAAGTTAACTCTAACCTGCGCCGTCTCCTGGCATTCCGTGAAATTTGAACAGCATACAACTTTATGATAGACAAGCTGGAGGCTTGGATGCAAGGTGCTGAACAAAATTTGAATGTCATTTCTGCTGAGACTGTTCTTCCGGGTGGAATCATGCAGCAGTTTTGGGAGCTGAAAGCTCAATATGAAGTTTACAAGTGAGCCCACAACAAAGCAGGCAATTACTTTGAACTGAACATTCACATGATTCTCGTTTTAGATGAAATGAAACAGTGATAGTTATTTGTACGATTTCTCTCAGTAGGGTAGAGATGTTTTGAAACCACTACGTGCTCTTTAAGATCTTCATTTGTAGCCCACTTAAGGCTGTACATTACACGCAGGTTGAATTGTCAGAGAAAACCGGCCGCTGTCATAGTTCTACCTACTTCTGCGATAATGATCGGCCAATTGAATGTTCGACGTAAACGAAGGTCAAGTGTCATGAGGCGCTGACCATACGTCTGGATCTTGGTAGCTCTTGCTGCAAATAATTCAAATTTATTTGGTGCTTTCTTTTCCTTTTATATCAATGGTATTACAGAAACATCTTCACCGGTATCAATTAAGAACTGCGTAGCTGTACCTTTGTCGCTGATATCAGGTGACTTAGCTCCAAACCGTGGCTCCCTGTCGCCGCAGAGAGTTGGGGAACTGGTTTTCCCGGTCCTGAGGATCGGAGAGAACATGCTGCACGGTTGTAGATATCTGTATACCTCTTCATCGAATTTGGTAAGGTAATATCACCAACACCGCCTTTGTGACGATCGCGGTTCCGTCCTTCCACCTCTGGAACTGGATCTAGATCTTGATCTACCATATCACCGGTGGAGATGACAAAATGCTTATTCAGTTCTGCATCCTGAAAGAGTAACTCAGATACTTGTTTCCTCAATTCGTCTAACATATTATTCATTGCCTGTTCTGTCTTGATAGGCGCAATGCGGTACGAATTCGTTGGCTTCAACTCCCATATCTGGTCCGCCATGGTCGACAGCTTCCTCAAAGCATCTCTGCTTATTGATTAGAATAGCAAGCACTTCTCCTGGTGGCCACCGTAACTACAAAGTTTTGAGGAAATTCTCGCTTACTTTGTTCGAGCCTGAATTTCCGATTTCGCAAAGTAATTGCAACGGTTTACGATCACCGAGTTCCAGATCCTCAGTACTCGCTGCGTGCGATGTGTTTCACTATCCAAGTAAGTCCAAATGAGACGCTCTTTGATTTCATCATATTTGCCAGAAGTCAGGATATTCATGAAAATGTCGGTCACTTCGCTAGAATATCTCAGTGAATCGAACTTACAACAATCTCGTAGTTAATATAATCCTGTGTAATTTTTTAGTTATGGTACTATCTTGAAGTTGAATGAACCATATTTTCGTGCCCGGTTTCCAAAACAGGGGAACTTTGAATGATACGCGTGCTACTACAGATTATTGGCTTTCATTCCCTGTTTTCAGATGTAGCTTGTACTTCATCCATCACGTCGGGGAACCAGTGATGCGTAAAAGAAATATAAAATACGTAGTTCCTTCTTCAAATCCTTTTACAACTTTTGAGAAAAAGGAATCAATAGAAACAAAAGCTATCTAAGAACAGTTGTTGCTAACGTAATTAAACAGAACACTATTGACGTGCGTTCTATTTGTCACGTAAGACCATAACTTTTTGCAATACCTGAAAAAAAAAAATCGTAAAAAGCAATAATAAATCAAAATTGCTACTACCTCTTTAATTCTTGGAAATATATTGCTGCAAACAGCTTTTATTGCAATACTAATACAAACCTTTTTGACTTTTTTGATGCACTCACCGCGCTTGTGTTTTGGTAATTTACGTCCTACAGCGTTTAGTCATATCGGACGATGAATGGAATGGATGAAATGTTGCTCAAATTAGCATGGGGTCCATGGAGCGTAGAGTTACCCGACATTCGTCTTTCAAGATAAGCGAAATCCCCGGAAAAAACCTTAACCAGTTAACTCTCCCTGACTGAGATTCGAACTCGGGACCTCTTGAACGTGAGGCAGACATGCTACCGTCTACGCTACCGAGGATGGAGGGGGGGGGGCCACCACAGCACTGAACAATTGATATATTACATGACTGTTCACTATTTAGCTAATGTTAAACTGTTGAGCTAATTATTTACAGTCACTCAAAAAAGGATTCGCCTGACTAGTATTGTTAATTTTAAAAGCAAATAAAGGATAAAAAAATTAAAGAATAAAACTCATCTTCAGTACTAGTTTATTTACTATGACCTTATAATCCATTATACATTTACAAAACATTATTTTCTGTTGCAACAAACATAAGAAAAATAATCAATATTACAAGTATCTTTCTTTATGCCAAAAATATATTCGTCTCCAGCATATAAACTATTGTGACTTTGGGGTTTGTAGAGTTAAAAGTCCAAGTTACAGAAATTCCAAATGTTCTTTATTTGCGTAGAAATACACTCACAGTACCAGGAGGACGTCACGAATACAATCACGATCTACCAAGGTCGATGACCAAAACAAACAGCGTTCTGGTTACATCTGTTTACAACATCACCTCTCGTTACAACAACACTCTACAGCTGTTTTCTCCTGTTTACAACTTTACGACTGACTCTTGGCGAGTCGTCGCCTTCTTGAATACCTCATTGATAAATTTGAGAGATTTCTGGAACAAACAAGATATGCTGAGATTAATTTTGACGTCACTGTTACTAAATTCCTCCAAACACATATAAGAAATGGAATGTTCTATCACCTTCCAGAAGCGTAACTTAATCTGTGCCGGCAAGTCCTTTATTTCCGCTATCTTTATTTGCCGGCTCTTTGTGTACACAAGCCGTGCTATTGTAGACAAGGGGTTCGCGACACTATTGTTTTGACTAATGGATGTACATTCTTAATACTTGGTGGGCACTCCCTTCCTCTTTATTATCTCACATAACCTTCTTGGCATTGATCTCACAAGATTTTCTGTAGTTTCTCTTGTAATTTTCTTCCATTTCTCCATTAAAAACTTCTTAAGATTATTCTTGTTTGAGATCTTGTGTTTTCGTAAATTTTCTTCAACAATGTGCCACATATGCTCAATTGGGTTGACGTCTGGTGATTGAGGAAACATTTCCATTGATCATGGTGTGTTGTATAAGAACCAGAGCTTTGTGTACAGGATTGTGTGTTTAGGGTCATTGTGTTGTGTGAAGATGTAGCTATCTGTAAGACCCATATTGTTCACACTAAGGGAAGATGTGACCAGTATGTTAATATAAAGTCTGTGGTACATGTTGCCATCAATAAAACACAGATCACCAACACCATTCGCACTCATGCACTCCCATACGAGCACACATCCTCCACCATGTTTAACAGTGGCTGTGACATTTTTTATTTCCAATTCAAAATTTTGCTGCCACCATATTCTTACTCTTCCTTTTGATACAGATATACTAAATTTACTTTCATTGGTAAAAAGCACATTTTCCAGAAGTGTAATCATCATTTATGTGAGTTTTGGCATATGCCAGTCTCTTGCTTCTGTTAACTTTGGTTATGTGTGGGTTTCTACAGGCTATTTGGTTGTTGTATTCAGCCTCATGAAGAATATTTCTTATTGTCTGCGGATGTACATGTTTTGACATATCCCTTTCCGCTTCTGCAGCATTCTTTGTAGCACTCAATTTAGGATCTTTTTTCACTTTTTTCACTATCTGATGTTTTTCAGCTTGAGTCATGACTGAAGGCCAACCTTTTCTTGGTTTGTTTTTGTTTGATTGTACCTGTATATGATACTCTTACAGTAGTAATTGGCCTGTTTAATATTTTAGCTACTTCTTTCAATGTTTTACCATTTTTGAAGCACTATACTGCAACTTGTATTCTTCCTCTGTTGTTTCCTTATTTTTTTGTCCCATGCTTTCTGTTCTGATGCATACAGTTTTGAGGCATAAAACACACTGACATGAGCACATGTATACCAGCTGAAGGAGGGAGAATCACCTAATGGAGCAGTTTTGTTGCTGCTTAGTTTGCCAGACAAATACTTGTTTGACCTCCAAGCGGAGTGTGCTATAACATTTTGTATCATTCTTATAAACCTAAGAGGGTATTTGCCAATTTTAAGCTTTATCATTAAAATTCAGCCAATAATATTATATTAACTGTAGACATTGGCAGTGAACTGGTCTTAATTTACAAATGAAATATGTATGAATGTGATGTAGCTGAGAGGACGAATACTTTTTTGAGGCACTGTATATATCAGGAAGTGGTTGCTCATTGTAGATAGCAATTTTCTCATTTTCAGCACACTTTTATGGATTTATGGATCCACACAAACAGATCAATAAAAGAGAAATTCACTCAACTCCTCTTCTTCTTAAAATATTGCAGTGAAATATTTGTACTTCAAGAATCAGTGCTGAAAAAGCTAAATATATGCGGATATAAGTTAAATATGCACTAACTCCTTAAATATGCACTTATATGCATTATAAAACTTCTGTAATAAACTCCCTACACAATATAAAATACATTTTCCTTAATACATATGTTTAACTGTCAAAGAGCAAAACATGCAAAAAGTTGAGCTTTAGTGATTATATATTGTTAAACACCTGTGAAATCTGGGGCATGGCCAATGACAGCTGGCTTTTATGGTTACAACGGAAATAGAATAGAGGACTCGGTTCATCCATTCTGTTGGTCGCTCCTTTCCTTCGAGACTACTTCAGGAAGCCTCATTTTTTCCATATGTGGACGAGAAAATTAAGTGGCAGGAGCAAAGTTTTATACTAGGTTACCATTTCATCAAAGCACCCTGGTTACATCTCTGGAGGATGAAGCATCATTGGGTCCCCCACATGGCTTGCTATCTTGTTATCTTATCATGGTTTGTTATCTTATATAACACTGGAGCAAACACAAATAGCAGCAAAAGTGGAGCTCCTCATATTTCCTCCATAGAGTTGATTGGCCTCTAAATTTTTACAATCCTAATCAAATTTCTAAATTACTCCCACCAGCATGTAGTGGGTTCTGCATTCAGATAAATGGGACTTGAGGAGTAAGAGGGACTCTATTTTTTTCTTTTCTAACCTAAAATGTAAAAGGTTACTCTGCAAAATCCGATCTATATAATCCTTTCCATAGCTAGACTCCTTTGAGGATGGGCATGCAGCAAAATCATTCAAGTTTATGGAGCCTGCCAGCAGTAAGGGGCAGATGTACAGCCTCAAGCAGTTGACAGTTCTGCTCAGAGTAGTTGCAAGCTGTTCTGCAGCTCTGTAGTGATGAGTCTGCAGGCAGTGTGTACAGTGCAGAGTAACATTGCTAATGACTTGACCTATGAATATTGGAGTCATTGTGTCAGAGTCAGCAAGAAAAGCAGAGTAATTACAAGCAGTGCAAGTTTGTGCATGCAACAATGACAAAAGTACATCCAATTGTGCATTTTTAAACACGGAAAGTGATTGTAACTTAGCATTTGGTTAATGATTCAGGTGACAAATAGGGTGAGTTAAGAATAACCTGTCTTGTCACTTTTGTCACAATATTACTCTCTCTGTGTGGTGTGACTCTGTCTGCACAGTGGTTTTCCCAGATCCACCTTATAGTGTATGCTTCAGTCTCTGCTTTAAAATTATTTACCAGCCTATTCAAGTTGGCCAAATTAGTCTATTCCATTTTTTTTAAATAAAATGTGAAATTTCTACAGTAACCTTTTTATCATAAAAAAGCTAAAATATTAGTTGTTATTGTCTTGAAATTTAAAGAATTTGACAGTATTATACTCTATTTAAAGAAATCAATAATTCATTATATTATTTCTGGTATACTGCTGTTTTAAATTATTTTATGGATATATTGCAGTTAAAATTTCAAGTCAGGGTGCAGTAATATATATATATATTGTGACTTTGTGGGTTCGTAGAATTAAAAGTCCAATTTGCAGAAATTAAAATTAATCCGTTCTTTACTTGTGTAGGAATACACTGTTCAATTCTCATGTAACAACATTAAGTCCCATACACACAGTGTACCAAGGTCGATGACAATAACAATCAATGTTCTGATCAGCTCTCAACACTCTCAGCTGTTCTCTGCTCACTCACTCGCAACTCTTGTTACACAACTGTCCGCTGGCATATCACAATCTCTTAAATACCTCACTGATAATTTCTAGACTATTCTACAGTAAACCAGAAACCGAATAACCTCTATCAGTCAAGAAGTCACCAGAAATTTCCATTTATTTCAGTTTGTTTGCTTCGGCACACCCGTATCTGCGTGTTATCTTTATCTGCAGGCTATTTGTGTACACACAGCCCGCCTATCAGTTCCTTTGTGTAAACAAGCCGCGCAATCGTAGATACGGGTTCGCAACACTGCTCCCTCCTCAAGGCTGGTCATCCCAAACAGCACCATTGTAGCGGGCGAGACGATCCAGTGGTACCACCAACATCTTCCTTCGTGGCACCTTTTGGATGCAGTAGACCATGTCATTAATCCTCTTCACTGCCTGGTACGGTCTTTGCCATGGTTGCTGGAGCTTCGGGCATCGTCCCTTGGTCCGGGTAGGGCGCTACAACCAGACTAGGTCACCCTGCTGGAACCCTTGGCTGTTGGCTTGCCTGTCGTATCGGGTCTTAATGCGGTCGCTCGCCTTCTGGATGTTCTGACGAGCAATCTCATGAATGTCGTGGAGATGGTCCACCAGATTCTCCAAATACTTGGTTGCTGGCTGTTTTGCATCCGGGGGGCTTCCAAAAGCCAGATCACAGGGGAGGCGTAACTCTAGCCGAACATTAAGCCGGCTGGCGTCATCCCAGTGGTGTCGTGTGCAGACGAGCGGTAGGCCAGCAAGAACAGTGGCACCTTGACGTCCCAGTCTCGCTGATGGATGGCCACGACCTTCCTCAGGTGCTCTTCTCAGGTCTTGATGTATCTCTCCACCATGCCTTCCGACTGGGGATGTAGAGGTGTTGTGCGTGTCTTGTTCACCCCAAGTCTTTCCAGTGCCTCCTTCATCAGGCTGGGCTCAAAATTGGTGCCCTGGTCGCTGTGGAGCTCTAACGGCACCCCATATCGGCAGAACACTTGCTTCACGAGTCAGTCTGTGATTGTCTTTGCCTCCTGGTTCGGGATGGCAAACAACTCCGGCCACCTGGCGAAGTAGTCCACGACCACCATCAGGTAATTGTTACCTCGGTCGGACACTGGGAATGGTCCAGCTATGTTGACGGCGATCTTTTCGAATGGCGCTCCGACGTTGTACTGCTGCATGCGACCCCGGTTCCTAGTCTAGGGGCCGCGACTCGCCGCGCACACGTGACATTGACGGCACCATCTCTCAGCGTCTGCTTGGAGCCTCACCCAGTAGTAGCGCTGCCGAAGTTTTTCGATCGTCCGGTTTACTCCCAGGTGTCCTCCTGAAGTACCGGCGTCCACTTCCTCCAAGTCTTCCGGGACCTTACTTCGTGGAAGCACCAACTGCTCCCTCTGCGTCTTTCCATCAGGTGATTCCCATACCCGGAACAGCACGCCGTCTCTTGTCTTCAGTGAGTCTCTTTGGGCCCAGTAGGACTTGTATGTGGCGCTCCTTGGTGCGACATCTTCCCAGGTTGGTCTTGTCCCTGCCTCCACTTCTCTTAAGAGTGGCCCCAAGTTTGCGTCCAACAGCTGCTCCCTCCTCAGGCCTGCCCTATCCCAACCATCCGCAGGCACTGCCGTGACCACTCGGACAGCTGCGGCACGCTCCTTCTCTTCCACTCTTGTGCACTGGCTGCACTCTTCTGGACAGGGTATTTGGGACATGGCGTCTGCGTTGCCTCTACTATGTTCAAAGGTGAAGTCGTACTCCTGCAGCCTCTGTACCCAGCGTGCTGTCTGGCCTTCCAGGTTTCTAAAGCTCAATAGCCAGGTTAGGGCGGAGTGGTCAGTCCTTAGGTTGAATGGCTGACCGTACAAGTACTTGTGGAAGTGCTCCAAGGTCTTTATCACCGCCAATAACTCGCCGGGTGACGCAGTAGTTCTTCTGTGCCTTGGATAGCGTCTTGCTGTAGTAGGCTATCATGCGCTCGTGGCCGTCCTGAACTTGGGATAGGACGCCTCCAATGCAATGGTCGCTGGCGTCGGTGTCCACAATGAATGCGCCGCCTGATTGTGGAAATCCCAGAATAGGAGCACTGCAAAGTGTCTTCTTCAGGTGCTGGAAAGCGTGTTCAGCGTCCTCTGTCCACTCATAAGATCGGTGTTCCTCTGTCAGGCGGGTGAGGGGTTTGGCGATGTTGGAAAACCCGTTTATGAAACGGCGGTAATAACTGCACAGCCCTAGGAAACTGCGCAAATCTTTCTTATCCTTTGGCCGAGGCCAATCTCTCACAGCCTATGTCCTCTCCGGGTCTTTGGCCCGTCTGGTTGGTGAGACTATGTGGCCCAAGTAGTTCACTTCCTTGCGGAAGAGCTGGCACTTCTTTGCATTTAGCTTCAAATTGGTCGCCTGCAGTCTCTGTAGTATCCTACTCAGATTCTCGAAATGGTCTTCGAAAGTCTTGCCGACGATGATGATGTAATCCAGGTATAGCAGGCAGGAGTCATAAGTCAGTCCTCTCATCAGTGACTCCATGAGGCGTTGGAAGGTAGCTGGTGCGTTGCAGAGACCAAGGAGCAAAACTGTGAACTGCCAAAGCCCTTGGCCTGTCGAGAATGCAGTCTTTTCCTTGTCTCTTGGATCTAGAGCCACCTGCCAGTGACCCGACTTCAGGTCCAGGGTCGAGAACCACTGTGCACCAGCAAGCATGTCCAGGGTGTCGTCAATTCGAGGTAGGGGGAAGCAATTCTTTCGGGTGACAGCGTTCAACTTCCTGTAGTCCACGCAGAAGCGTAGTTCGCCGTTCTTCTTTGTCACCAGAACTACAGGGAACACCAAGGGCTGTCAGACTCTTCAATTACTCCCCTGGATTTCATGTCATCTACCATATCCCGTACCGCTGCTTGTTTCGCCAGCGGAACGCGTCTAGGTGGCTGCCGATAAGGCCGGGCGTCTCCGGTGCCGATGGGGTGGAGCACGCGGTCTGTGCGATCGTAGTCGCTGTCGCCTTGGCTGAAGACGCGTTGGTATCGCCTCAGTAGTTGTCGAACTCTCTCCAGCTATTCTGCGGTCAGATGGTCGGTCGCACTTCCAGCTGGGTCCCCAGGTGTTGTGTCGGCACCGGCTCCTGTGTCTTGTCGATTGCCGTTACGCTGACCACGGGCTCGCACGTCCCCAGCTCCGTTCCGGCCTGGACGTCGTGATCGGTGTCTGCCAGGCTAAGCAGCCTCACTGGCACCTCCTCTCGGCACGGCAATAATGTTATGGCTACACAGAGTCCGTGCACAGGCCTCTTCTGGTCCAGTATCATGTTCTTCGTCCGCTGGCCTTCCAGTCGTGCCGTCACCACCACCTCGCTTCTCGCGGGTACCACCACGTCTTCCTTCAACATGACCCTGCAGATTCCAAGGCACTCGTCGGGTTGCCGGAGTATCACCTCTTCTCCATCGAGCCGCAGGGCCTTCCTACCGACGTCGACCGTCGCCTCGTGGCTCCTGAGGGCATCCAATCCTAGTATCACCTCCTCAGCCATCTTTGCGACGAACACCCACAGAGGTACGGCACTCCGTCCCAAGGTCAACTTCAATAGGGCCTCCTTCTCCACAGGCAAGGTGTCATCCTATGCCGTCACAAGCTGGTGTGGTCGGCTCGGCTTCCTCGTCGGCAAACCCTTGGCTACGTCAGGTCTGATGATGGTCACGGCTGCCCCGGTGTCTACGAGCACACCATGGCTTCCCTCTCACCCAACCGTCCGCGATGATGCTGTCATCCATACGCCGGCTGACGGTGCGCAGTGTCACTCGAGGAGATGGTTGTGATGGCACCGACGTGCCGCTCTCCACGACGGGTCTTACTCGTTCTTCCGGCTGCTCTTGCTGGTATCGGCTGTCTCTCTCCATGTGTCCCTGCTGGCCGCACCCGCAGCACACGTCTCTAGGTCTTCGTCGGCTTCCCTCGGCTGTTCTTCTGTCTCCGGTGTAGCGGACACTCCCCGTTCTCTACGTCGGTATAGCTGTCACTTTAGCCACCTCCATCCTTAATGCTGCCGTTAGTGCCTCATGGATGGTTTTGTAATCGCCGAGCATCAAGCGACGAATCTCCGTGTCTCGTACCCCGTCGACAAAGGTGTAGGCAGCCTCTCGGGATACGAACTCTGATGGGAGGTCAATTAAGGCTTTACTGGCCAGCTGCTCGATTTCCTGGGCGAACTCCTGCAGCGTCTCCCCTGGCTGCTGTGACCTTGCCTTCAGCTGGTTGCGGTACGCTGCGGCTAAGCAGTAGTTTCCAAAGCGATTCTCCAGGGCCTCCCAGATGTCCTTGGGCACCGCCGTTGTCTGTACCGCGTTCAAGACTTCTGCGGCCCGTCCCTGGAGGCGGGCTCCGTCGTATTTAGGAGGTTTGACGCACGCAGATGTTGTGTCGCGTCCCAGCGTGTGGACCTTTAAATCCTTTAACCTCCTGCCGACGATGTCCTCTACCATGGCGTTCAGCGACTTTGTGTTTCTGTCGGCCTTTCCCTCCAGATCGTTAACGCGGCTCGCCAGGTCTTCGACACGCTCGCCCAACTCTGTGACGTCCTCCTTTACGCCAGCTAACTGCTCCTCATTCGCAGCTTTCATTTCGGTTGCCAGGCTATCGTTCGCAGCTTTCATTTCCGTGGTCAACTCGGTCATCTTCGCGGTCATCGCCATGGCTAAGTTTCTATTTGCAGCTTCCGTCTTCGTTGTTAATTCGGCCTTCATTTGTTCCATCTTCTCTTTGATGTTGTTAGCCGTCTTCATTTCCTTCAACTCGGCGATAAGATTGTCGTTAGCCGTCTTCATTTCTTCCATTTTCTGTAAAATCTTTTCCAATGCGGCCTCCATTGTGGTAATATCCCACTCCTGACACCATTGTGACTTTGTGGGTTCCTAGAATTAAAAGTCCAATTTGCAGAAATTAAAAATCGTTCTTTATTGGTTTAGGAATACACTGTTGAATTCTCACGTAACAACATTACTTCCCATACACATAGTCTACCAAGGTCGATGACAATAACAAACAATGTTCTGATCAGCTCTCTATCAGTTCCTTTGTGTAAACAAGCCGCGCAATTGTAGACACGGGTTCGCGACACTATATATATCTATATTTAGTGTTCTAGAAATCAACTGTACATCTTTAAGGGATTATAGAGGGATGTTGGAGGAAGAATTCAAGATTGGGCACTTGCGATTTTAGAGCACATGGTTTTGTGCAATAAGGCAAAGTAAATTTGGGCCAGCAGTTCGCAAGGCTCGAATTTGAGGCCTATTGTCATTGACATAACTCACTAAGTTATCACTGAGCATCACATGTACACTTTTTTATTTTTTATTTTTTTTATTTTATTTATTGTTATCTGAAATGGTTCCCAGAGCCATAGCTCATGCTAGGGAACAGTACAAAAATATATAAAATGATGGCAAACAGCCCTTGACTATACTTATATTACATTTTTAGAGTAGGAATGAATTACCGTACAAGAATAACATATATGAAACATACAAAGATACAGACATTCACTATAACTCAAGAAATAATAGTAACAAAGAACTTACAGAAAAATAGAAGCTACATATTCTATGGGACATTAATCCATATTAATTTTTAAACAGTTCAGCTTTCAAACCAGCTATAAATGTGTAACACTTTATCAGCTATCAATATATGCCTTCAGTAAATTTTCAGCAACTTTCCTTTTAAAACATTTTATGTTCCTGCAGCCTTTCAGTTCCAGTGGCAGTGCATTATATAAGTTGATAACGTGTGAGGTTAAGCTGTTCAGGCCATAAGTAGAAGTGTTCACTGTTGGTTTTGTTAAGTTTCCTTTATTTCTTGTATTATATATATGTGAGGAGCTTTCAAATGTTAGATTGGACTTTAGAAGATTATTTTTTATTTTGTGGAGATATATTAGCAAGGACAACTCTATGTTTAGTTGTAATGGTAAAATGTTAGTTACATGGTAGAGTGTTTTTGTGTTTGTTCTAAAGGGTAGATTGTAGATTATTTTCAAGGCATGATTTTGAAGTACTTCGAGGTCATGAATTAAATATTTAACAGAGTTACCCCATAAGATGTTTAAGTAATCCAAATGAGATTGAATTAAAGCATGGTAGATACTTCGTAAATGATTTACACTGAATCCTTTGAATTTCAGCCTGTGAATTACAGCTAACACAGGAAGAATCTTATTTTTTACATGCATGATATGGTCCTTCCATCTGAGCGTACTGTCTAGAATCAAACCTAGATATGTGATTTTTGTTACTCTTTCAATCACTGCGTTATCAACGTGTATCTTGTTAAGTTAATTAGGAGTCGATTAATAACACAAAACAACACTCAAAAGTGAGTGTTGTTTTGTGTTATTAATCGACTCCTAATTAACTTAATTTATACAACAACACTGTTTTCAACACTTCCATAAAAGGATGTGTATCTTGTTATTTACTACTGGTACGTATGATCTTTTATGAAATAACATATATTTTGTTTTACAGACATTTAATGTTAACTTATTGCCCTTAAACCAGCTATTCAATGCATTCAGGTCTTGCTGTATGTCATATATCAGCTGGTGCTCAGAGTTATCTATATATAACAAACATATATCATCAGCAAACATAGTCAATTTACCTTTTAGTCTTAAACATCCTATGTCATTTATAAAAATTAGGAATAATATAGGACCTAATACAGAACCTTGTGGAACACCATGATGAATTACTGATAGAGAACTGGAAATGTTGTTCATATTTACAAATTGTTTCCTATTACTGAGATAATTCTGAAACCAGTTGAGAGGAAGTCCTCTTACACCAGCATGCTCAAGTTTATTTAGTAATAAAGTATGATCTACAGTGTCAAAAGCCTTTTTTAGGTCAATAAATAAACCAGCAGCTAAACGTTTTCTATCCAGAGCTCTTTGAATAGGTACGATAATATCTACCGTGGCAGCAAGAGTACTAGATTTGTTAATAAATCCATACTGACGATTGTGAAAAAAGTTGTGTTTTTCTAGATGCTGTAATAACCTAACTTTTACTACTTTTTCCAGAATTTTGGCAAATACAGGAATAATACTTATTGGTCTGTAATTATCCATAATTACTCTATCACCTGTCTTATAAATTGGGACAACTCGTGTAATTTTACAACCATCAGGTACAGAACTTGAACTAAGTGATAAATTAATAAAGGTTACAATGTGTGGAACCAAACTGTACTTGCACTTTGTTAACAATTCATTTGATAAAATATTATCTGTTTTATTACCTTTGTTTTTTATTGTTGCTATCATTTTTAGAACCTCATTATTATCTGTTGGATATAGAAAAAGACTATTTGGTACTGAACTATAAGGTGGTGGAGTATATTGTGTAGTTATACATATCTTCACTAACTGATCAGCTATATTTACAAAGTATTGGTTAGAAGATTCACATATTTCTAATTGATTTAATATTTTTTGATTACCTACCATTATTGTTTCTATTTGATTGGAATGTACTGGGGTTTTATTTCTTAAGATTCCATTTATTGTCGTCCATACCTTTTTTGGATCATAGGAGTTATTCAGTTTATTTGAGTAATATGCTTCTTGAAGTTCCCTTTTCAGTTTAGTTACTTCATTTGCACACTTTTTGTACAGTTCAATTGCTATCGGAGAGGGAAATTTGCATTTTGTTTTGCTATACAGTAAGTTTTTCTTTTTAACTAGAGCCAAAAAGTTACTATTAACCCATGGTTTATGTGTCAGTTTATTTGACACAACCTTTCGGCACCTGTAGGAGCAGACTGAAGCCCCTTCCTTTATAAACTGCAATAATGAGTTATAATATTCATTAGGGTCATTTGTGACACAGTTAAATCCAGTATTTTGTATAAATAAGGAAAGTTTATTATGATTTATAGTGTTAAATTCTTGAATTGACATTCTGGTATTGATATACTTATCATGAAGGGCCTTACAAAGATGTTCTTTTATGTCGATTATAAGTATGTTATAGTCACTGATATCATGCATTATGTTAGATATAGATATTGGGGTATCATTGTTATTGATAAGTACATGGTCAATTAGTGTAGCTGAGCTTTTGCCTATTCTTGTTGGATATATTTTATTACCTTGTATAAAATTGAAACTTGTAATTAGTGTATTATAGTTATCAAGACTTTTACTCTGAGTGAGGTAATTAATATTTACATCGCCTATGATCATGGCTGATTTTGCAAGCTTCCTACACAGTACAGTTTCCATATCAGTGAGAAAGTTGCCAGTATTTTGATCATTAGGATTATAAACTGCAATGATATCAAGTGTTATTAGATCCCTTTTCAGGTAATGGCAATGTAGCAATTTTATGTATATACCATTGAGGCGCTATCAGTGGGTAGTGGCCCAAATTAACTTTGGCTTATTGAATAAAATCATGTGCTCTGAGACCATAAGTGGCCTATTTTGAATTGATCCCTGAATATCTTTCCATAACACCTTAAAGTTGTTTGGTTGGATTCTACAACATCCTGTACATATGGATTATTATAAATTTTCAACAAATTTTATTCCATATGGATTGTTATTAATTATAAAATAAAAATAAATAAATATTTAAATATAATCTGAAGGTAGATTTAGTTTAAATTTACAAATTTTTAAACTGATTTATAACTCTGAAATATGTCACATCACCCGTCACACTCATTATTAAGATAGGTGTAACAAAGTAGGTGTATCAAAAGTGAACCTTGGTAGTAAAACTAATTACACTTAAAGTTTTCATTTACAATGAATTTATTTATAGTGTGATTCAATGCAATCTTAAAATAATAAAATTGTTTTGATCATACTTTTTGTTAAAATTTATCTTAAGTAAATTTCAGAATGAGTGAGTGTGTGGTGTTTTAGGGCCCATCAACAACAAGGTCATTTGGGCCCAGGTAAATTTAAGATATTATAGAATTAATTATTTTTATGAATTTAGAAGTTTTTTTGATTTATAATCTTACAGAGATTTTTAATTGTTTAATTTTTATATTAAAATGCTGAACTGAATTTAGAAGATTTAAGAAATATGATTAAGTAAAATTTTAATGTATGTACTATATTAAATTAGTATGTTAACATAAAGGATTAGATAAATGCTTTGCTAGCCTGTTTATTAAAACTATGGTTTTTTGGAGTTAAAAAGATCTGATCAGTCCACCAAAAATACAAGGATCATTCAATATATAATGACCCACATTTTTTTTAAAAACCAATTAATATATAATTATATAGACAAACATCCTTGTAGGTGCTTCACATTTTATGTTTCTTCTGTGCGCTGGTGAAGTTTCGAACCATTCTGGCAGATGGAAGAGCTGTAGTACAGCATCAAAATGGCATCTACATATGTGTCACATTACAAACAGTGTGCTGTTATTGAATTCTTGTGTGCAGATAAATTAACCATGGTGAACATTCATAAGCATTTGTGTGCAATGTATGACAATGCTGCAGTTTATAGGAGTGCATTTGGGCAATGGGTAAAGAAAGTTAATTCCTCAGGAAATTCAGAAACAGTGCTCCATAATCAGCCACGCTCGGGACGTCCTGTCACAACCACTGCTCCTGACATGCTGAGTTTTGCGGACGCCATCATTTGTGCCAACCAGTGCATCACAACTCGACAGTTGGCTCTACAGTTGTCAGTCAGCATTGGAAGTACATCTGCAATAAGCAAGACACTCGTATATTCAAAGATGTGCTCACGATTGGTTCCACGAATGCTCACAGCAGACCACAAGGTTCAAAGAAAGGCAATTTCATCTGAATTGTTGGAGCATTTTGAGACCGATGGAGGGGCCTTTCTGCTACGGATCATTATATGGGATGAAGTCTAGGTGCACTATTTTGCGCCTGAAACAAAAAGACAGTCCATGAAGTGGCTTTGTTCTCATTCACCACAAAAGAAGAAATTCAAGACAACCCTTTCTGCCAGAAAAGTCATGGTGACAATCTTCTGAAATTGTGATGGCATTATTCTCGTGGATGTGATTCTAAGAGGGTCAACTAATTAATGCAGAGGCATACGTGAAGACTCTGAATAAACTCTAGAATTGTCTCTGATGTGTTTGATCTGACAAGAATCCAGCAGAAATCTTGCTCCAACATGATAATGCAAGCCCACACACAAGTCTGAGAACCCAGGAACACATTGCCATAGTGGGTTTGGACATCATTGCCTCATCCACACTATAGTCCAGGCCTAGCATCCTTGGATACACTTTTAAGGTGACAAGCTTGTCATTCATGCAGTGAAAACATGGCTATGCCTACAGGACAAGAGCTTTTATCTGAAGGGAATACATGCTCTCACACAACGTTGCCATAAGGCCAAGGAATGTGATGTAGACTTCGTAGAAAAATAGGACACGGATAGGACATATTGATGTATTTTGTCACCAAATTCTGACTCTTAACAATAAATATGTTCAGATAAAAAAAAAAAAAAAAAATGTTGGTCATTATATATTGAACAATCCTCTATTTTGAAGGCCACCGTATTTTGACTGAGGTAAACCCTGTTTTAGCTAATTGAAATAAAATTTAAGTTTTAATTAAAAAGGAGCTAAATGTTATTAAGAGACAAGAAGATTTACAAGTTCAATATTTGTAGTAATTAATTGAGTGATAAATTAATTTTTGAGTGATTAAAAATAAAATAAACTCATCTTTAAATCAAATATTATGATTAGTTTTATGATTCATATTTCATGATTGAAACACTATATTTCTTTAGGGATAATAGCATAATTCTTATGGAGAGTTTATATCAAGAAAAGGAGATAAGGGCCTTGATTTTGGATTAGGATTAGTTTTAGGTTCAGATGTTCAATAAGCAGTCCTGTTCATCTTAGAATTTCTTACATAATCTAAGTTTAGAGTGTGAACCTGGTTAGTTTCTACCTTTAATTTTATTGAATCCTGGTACATATATTTTTTATTTTCATTGTAATTGAATAGAATGTATTAAATATTTTGGCAGAATTAATCATAACAATTTTAGATTCTTTAAATATGAGTAACAATCTTAAGGAAACAGTTATGTGAATATTAATTGGTTTAATTTTAATTATTTTTGTTATATGTAGTAGTTTTTTTTTTTAAGCAAAGGGTACTGGGTTATGTTCCTTTTCATTAAGGCTCTCATAAAAGTGGATTTACAAGATATATATATTTTTATCTTCAATTTTGTTAACACCTAATGTAACAGATTTGTTTACTTTTAATTTAGGCTTTTTTTTTTATTTATGTGTACAAGAATGTGTTTAGGTAATAATGTGACTAGTTTTAAATTTAATTTTAATTATGTTTCATTAGGAAGTTTACATGTAATTGCACAGAAGTTAGATTTGTTTAATTTATATTACTTGATTTTTTGTAATTACCAACATTACAGTTCTTATTTTTGTGTTTACCCTTACGCAATATTATATTTGTTCCTCTTGCTGAAATAAATCAGAGGCAATTGTTTTTGCCGAAACAAATCACAATTAGTTTCAGGATTTAATGTTCATTGTGGAAAAGGGAGATTTGCTTAACTTTTTTTTAAGAGAATGTTCTAAAATTTTGTTTATTAATCAGTGGCGGCTCATGCCAGCAAATAGCAGCGTGCTGCGGGGGAAAATGTCCATGCAACTCACCTAGTTTCAAAAAATGAAGTACATGCGCCCATGTTTCTTCATGATATAAACAGAATCTCTACTTCCTTTCGCTTTTTGCTCAATTTTTAGATTGGGTATTGATCGCCCTAATATTTTTTATACCAAACCTTTCTTCTAATGCTCGCCTTGAAAAGGGAGCTTTCAGAAGTTCATTAACCGTGTTCATTATTTATTGGTTAAAGTTTCCATTACTCATGCATTGAATAAAATGAATTTATTTCAAGTTTCACACTCACACACAAAATAAAGAAACTGATATCAGCGACTAAATAACGTTACACAAAGAAATACTTGTATACAATATGAGCATGTGCAGCACATGCACCTGTTATGGGGGATTTCTGTTATGGTAGCGGGAATGGAATATCGTGCCAACATGATTAGTGCATCACAAACAATCTGCCCTGCGATATAATAACCATTAGGTATTGGATCTGTTTACGTAAGTAGGACGGAATTAGTTTCTAGAACTAAAATATAAAGCAATGATAGGTTGTTAAATGATTTTCAGTGCATATTCAAGTTCTACACCTGTAACTGTGAAGCTGATATTGCATACATGGACATATTAGGTAAACATGGCCATCTGTAATTCAACTTAAGTTAATAACCAAGCAGGCCATAAAGATGATGCAACAAATGCTTAGGTTTATTGAAGTCCCAAATTGTGACGTAGGACCCATCAGAATTAAGTATTGTGGTAACTTAGCAACAAAAACAGAAAAAAGAACCAATGATTTTATTCTTAAATTTTTTCTTCTGTCTTTAACTCTCGAAGAGGGTAGACATGTTTTCGGTAAAAGACTTCTTGTAACTACGAGAAGTTATTGGAGTTCATCATTTATAAACGTTTAGTAAACATTTAAAATATACATAGAAGATAAATAATTACGATAAACTACGATAAATAATTTAAGTAAAAAACCGTTACATCATTCATAAATAAAAGGAGAAAATTAATATATAGTAAAGGGCTATATACATCAGTGGAAAAAATTGCATGTAAAGAAGAAAATGATGTCGAGAAGTATAATTCCAAGTAAATTGAAACGGTGTAAATTAATTTATTCCATAGTTGCCCAAAAGTGAAATCCCTTTTGAATCAATACCACGTCTGAGAAGTTTCACATGTCATCACTCGCCGCAGCTGCCGGAGAGAGGATTTATAGAAATCTTCGAGAACTTCATATTCACGGCTTTTAGATGAAAGGTTCATCGCTTCTACATCACGGTAAGGTTTGGCTTCTACATGCGTCGCCACATCAACAGAGAGCGAAACTTTTGTGTGTGTGGGGCATAGACCTCACGAAGGGACGAATCCAACTTCAGATATGTCACTGCATTGTGTGATATAAATCCAACCCACAAGGAGGGGAACCAGGGACGTATTTAAGGGGGGTGTCCAGGGGGTCCGGACCCCCCCCCAAATTAATTATAATTTCAAACTTTTAATAAATAGTTGAAATAAAACTTGGTTTAAAATAAATAAAAAAGTTTATTCAAGCTTCTCATCTTAATGTCTCTATTCTCTGCCAGGCAAACATGAAACTATTTAAGAGATGAACGAAAAGCTGCTGCACAGCAGCTGTAGAACTCGTTAAAATACACAAATAATGTCAATTACAATAATGTATTGTAAAGTTAACCAATTCCGATATATTATAAATTGTTGATTAGAATTGCCAGATACTTGTTTAAAGGTATGTAATTTTTAACTTCTAAGTTCTCATTCCCCCTTTTCGTTCAACGAGAACTAATATTTGAAATGCATCAATCAGTGGTTCACTTTTTAAATATCTGATTGCTGCTTATATCACTTTATCCTAGGTAGGTATAAGAACAAAATATGTGCAATGTGCAAGGCCTTTCTACGGACTTTATCCAAAGAAACAAGACAAGAAAACAAACTTTTCTAAGAACAATTTGTAGAAGCCTGAGTCATGTGAATATAATATATTACATGTGCTTTTATTTTTTTTTGAAAAACATGATAAAAACACATCCCTGATTAATTATTTATTAAAAGCAAATAATTCAACATAGATTTTTGGACTCCCCCCCCCCCTCCTGGAAACTGACTTCTAAATACGTGCCTGAGGGAAACCGCTCCAATTGTGAGTGTGCGAATGATCATTGCACAACAACCACATGCAGCACGCATTTGTGCGAAAGTCTAGGGAGCTTAGGACATCACAGAGGCAAGAGGGGAAGGTTGTACGCATGCGCAATAACTGATTACTGAACTTGCTGGCTCTCAGCATGTTGACATCACGGATGCACTCCATTATTTATGCAGGTGTTTTCCATGTATCAAGAGTTTATTATTGGTTGTACTCACAATGATGCATTGTTATTCACATGGTCTCTTAAAATTTCTACAATGTCATTTATAAAACAGAAAAGGATGAGCCGCCCCTCTTATTAATGTGAAACAAGTTGGCTGATGATGCAAATGATAGATTTGCAAAACAGTCCTGCCGTGAATTATTAGCTATATTAACATAAAAAATAAGTGAAGTTTATTCACTAGTTATTATAATTTATTGAACAATAATAATGTGTGTTATTTTTCTGGGCATGATTTAAATATATTTAATTTTTATCTAAAATTAATTTTTATCATGTTTATATGTTTGATGGATTTTGTCAGATCAGTCTAAATTGATATATTTACCGTGAAAAATGATTACCTTTATCTTTTAATTTTTTATTTAGAATTTAATTTTTTTTTTAATATTCATAATAAGAAATGTCCTACTTTTTGCATTACTTTATTTTTGTTTTGAGGGTTTAGTTAAGCTATTAAGTTAATAAGGGAAGGTATTAATTTATTCATTAAATTTATCAATTGATAAAGAATATAATTTAAAATATAGTATATTATACTTAATATAATGTTAAAGTAAATATAGAATAGCTAGGACTTGATCTTTTAAACTATAACAATCTCCAACAGAACAGGTTCCAATTTATGTTAACAAGATAACAATTACAGTTATAGATCAAAATATAAATTGGTTAATTTATTCCATGAATTTGTAGTATAAATGATATAAAAAACAAAATTGCAATAGATATAACTAGAGCAATAAGCCCTCATATCTGTAAGGAATAGAATGCAGAATTCCATAACAATATGAAAATTATGCTTCTGCTTGAATATTATGACTAAATAACACAAGTTGCACCAAACTCACTTGGTTATTTTAATTGTAGCTTAAAGCTAACTTTCAGTCACTTTCATTTTTTACAAATATATAGGGAAGTATCTCAGTCTAAAGTTCCATTTTTATGCCTCTGTTGTATACACAACCATTTTTTGCTGATCAAACTTCTCAATGTTCATTGCTCACAGACCAATACTGCACAATTATTTTTGCTAGTAAACGAGATAAAAGATCATTGAGGATATATAGGGAATTAGAAATAGTATGGGAAATGGGAAAGGTTCGTAGATGTGTGTAATAAGCTAGGGTAAGAAAGGATTCGCTTGGGCGAGGACAGGAGTCAGAAATTTGAAAAGTGTTAGGTATGATAAAGATAAAGGGAAATACCCAATGTGTGGAGAAGATACAGACTGACATGGTAGTGCAAACAAGGAAAGGTATAGAGAGAAAAGTGCAACAGTTTTAAGGAGGGGGAGAAGTATTTATTTGTTTGTTTATTTATTTATTTATTTATTTATTTATTTATTTATTTATTTATTTATTTATTTATTTATTTATTTATTTATTTATTTATTTATTTATTTATTTATTTATTTATTTATTTATTTATTTATTTATTTATTTATTTATTTATTTATTTATTTATTTATTTATTTATTTATTTATTTATTTATTTATTTATTTATTTATTTATTTATTTATTTATTTATTTATTTATTTATTTATTTATTTATTTATTTATTTATTTATTTATTTATTTATTTATTTATTTATTTATTTATTTATTTATTTATTTATTTATTTATTTATTTATTTATTTATTTATTTATTTATTTATTTATTTATTTATTTATTTATTTATTTATTTATTTATTTATTTATTTATTTATTTATTTATTTATTTATTTATTTATTTATTTATTTATTTATTTATTTATTTATTTATTTATTTATTTATTTATTTATTTATTTATTTATTTATTTATTTATTTTTGTAATTTACGTCCTCCAAAGTTAAGTGATATTGGACGATGAATGAAATGGGTGAAATGCTACTCAAATGTGTCCGGAGTCCATAGAGCTTAGAGCTACCCGACATTCGTCTTTTAGGATAAGGAAAAACCCTTGAAAAAACCTTATATAGGTAACTCACCCTAACCGAGATTCGAACTCGGGACCTCTTGAATGTGAGGCAGACATGCTACCATCTATGCTGACGAGGCGGGCAGGTATTATTAATCAGGAAAGTCAGAAATGGTTAATCATTATTAAGAATAACCAACAATTAAGATTAGAGAAATGGAAATAAGGGATATAAGAGAGCAGAGGGTCATCAATACATGGTAAACTGGGGAGTGTGAATTGAGACCGAAATTTGCATATTCCTTTTTGACCTCCTTGGTTCTACAGCTGCCTGTTCCTCTCTTCTTCTCCGTGGTTCTCCTCTTTCTATCTGTTATTGTTTATATTCCTCCATGACTCGCGTCGAGATGATCTCGGCCATTTCTTCCAGTGTTCTAAAATCCCCAGGATCTCTCACAATATTATATACATATTTCCCTTGTAGCATACTTCTTTGGTGTTCTAACAGATCTTTATATTTTTTAAATTCAAACAACGTGTGTTCTGGTGTATCCTCTATATTGCAGCTGTCACATATATCACTATCTGAGCTTCCAATTTTTTAAAAATAAGTCCGATATCTTCTATGGACCGTTAGAAATTGTATACCTGCTCTTCTTGGCTGTATTTGTCTTAAGCGTAATCTTTCTCTTATATTTGGAAACAAATTGTACGTTCTTCTACATTCCTCTATGTTGTTCCACTCTTGCTGCCATTCTTCTATAAGTCTCTGATTTATTTCCTTTTTGGTAGAGCACGGAAATCCTATTATCTTCTCTACTTTACTTAAGTCCCCTTTTTTAACCCAATAGTTGGCTCCTCGCTGTTTGATTATCAAGTCCAATGGCAATGTCCCCACTGCAATTAATAGTGCCATTGTAGATGTGGTCTTAACGGTAACAGTGACTACGGCCGCACGGACAAAGTGCTTCACCGCATTGATACCGGAGACGCCCGGCCCATTCGCCAAACACATAGACGCGTCCCGTTGGCAAACAAGCGGCGGTACGGGATATGCTAGATGACATGAAATCCAGGGGAGTGATTGAAAAGTCTGACAGCCCTTGGTGTTCTCCTGTAGTTCTGGTGACGAAGAAGAACTGTGAGCTACGCTTCTGCATGGACTGCAGGAAGCTGAATGCTGTCACCAGTAAGGATTGCTTCCCTTTGCCCCGGATTGACGACACCCTGGACACGCTTGCTGGTGCACAGTGGTTCTCGACCCTGGACCTGAAGTCGGGTTATGGCAGGTGGCTCTAGACCCGAGAGACAAGAAGACTGCATTCTCGACAGGCCAAGGGCTTTGGCTGTCAACAGTTCTGTCCTTTGGCCTCTGCAACGCACCAGCCACATTTCAACGCCTCATGGAATCATTAATGAGAGGACTGACATATGACGCATGCCTGCTGTACTTGGACATCATCATCATCGTCGGCAAGACATTCGAAGACCATCTCGACTACCTGAGCAAGGTGTTACAGAGACAGCAGGCAACCAACTTGAAGCTGAACGCGAAGAAGTGCCAGCTCTTCTGCAAGGAAGTTAACTACTTGGGCCACAAAGTCTCACCAAACGGAATGGCCACAAACCCGGAGAAGACCCAGGCCGCGAGAGATTGGCCTCGACCGAAGTCTAAGAGAGAATTGCGCAGTTTCCTGGGGCTGTATAGTTACTTCCGCCGTCTTATCAAGGGGTTCTCCAACATCGTCAAACCCCTCACCCACCTGACTGAAGAACACCGGCCCTATGTGTGGACGGAGGACGCCAAAGACGCTTTGCAGTGGCTGAAGAAGACACTGCGTAGTACTCCTATTCTGGGATTTCCACAACAAGGCGGCACCTTCATTGTGGACACTGACGCCAGTGACCATTGCATTGGAGGCGTCCTGTCGCAAGTTCAGGACGGCCACGAGCGGGTGATAGCCTACTACGGCAAGACGCTATCCAAGGCAGAGAAGAACTACTGTGTCAACCGTCGAGAGTTACTGGCGGTAGTAAAGACCTTGGAGCACTTCCACAAATTCCTGTGTGGTCAGTCATTCCACTTGAGAACTGACCACTCTGCCCTAACCAGGCTACTTAGTTTTAGAAACCTGGAAGGACAGACAGCCTTTTGGGTACAGAGGCTGCAGGAGTACGACTTCACCTCTGAACATCGTAGAGGGAAGGGCCACGGTAACGCAGACGCCATGTCCCGAAGACCCTGCCCAGAGGAGTGCGGCCAATGCACAAGAGTGGAAGAGAAGGAGCGTGCCGCAGCTGTCAGAGTGGTCACGGCAGTGCCTGCGGACGGCTGGGATAACGCAGGCCTGAGGAGGGAGCAGCTGACTGACGCAGACCTGGGGCGGAGCTCTTGAGGGAAGTGGAGGCAGGGTGAAGAACAACCTGGGAAGACATCGCACCGAGGAGCGCCACCTACAAATCTTACTAGACGCGATGGGACTCGCTGAAGACAAGAGAGGGCGTGCTGTTCCGGGTATGGGAATCGCCCGATGGGAAGACGCAGAGAGAACAGTTGGTACTTTCCCGAAGTAAGGTCTCGGAGGTCTTGGAGGAAGTGCACGCCGGTACTTCAGGAGGACACCTGGGAGCAAACCGAACAATCGACAAGCTCCGATAGCCCTACTATTCTGAGGCTCCGAGCTGACGCTGAGAAATGGTGCGGGCAATGTCACTTGTGCACGGCGAGTCGCGGACCCCAAACTGGGAGCCGGGGTTGCATGCAGCAGTACAACGTCGGAGCGCCATTCGAGAGGATCGCCGTCGACATAGCTGGACCATTCCCAGTGTCCGACCGAGGCAGCAGGTATCTGATGGTGGTCGTGGACTACTTCACCAAGTGGCCGGAGGTGTATGCCATCCCGAACCAGGAGGCAAAGACAATCACAGACTGCCTCGTGGAGCAAGTTTTCTGCCGATTTGGGGTGCAATTAGAGCTCCACAGCGACCAGAGTACCAATTTTGAGTCCAACCTAATGAAGGAGGCACTTGAAAGACTTGGGGATAACAGGACCCACACAACACCTCTACATCCCCAGTCGGATGGCATGGTCGAAAGGTACATCAAGACCTTAGAGGAACACCTGAGGAAGGTCGTGGCCAGCCATCAGCGAGACTGGGACGTTAAGGTGCCACTATCCTTGCTGGCCTGCTGCTGGTCAACGCACGATACAACTGGGAAGACGCCAGCCAGCTTAAAGTTCGGCCGAGAGTTACGCCTCCCCTGCGATTTGGCTTTTGGAAGCCCCCGGCCGTAAAACAGCCGGCAACTGAGTATGTGGAGAACATGGTGGACCATCTCCACGACATGCATGAGATGGCTCGTCAGAACATCCAAAAGGCGAGCGACCGATACGACAGGTAAGCCAACAACCAAAGGTTCCAGCAAGGTGACCTGGTCTGGTTTTATCGCCCTACCCGGACCAAGGGACGCTGCCCGAAACTTCAAGAGCCGTGGCAAGGACCGTACCGGGTGGTAAAGAGGATTGACGACGTGGTCTACCGCATCCAGACGGTGTCCCGAGGGAAGATGTTGGTGGTACACCTGGATCGTCTGGCCCACTACGATGGTGCTGTTCGGGACGACCAGCCTTGAGGAGGGAGCAGTGTCGGGGCGAAAAGTACACAAATCTCGGTGCCAAGAGATAAGCGCGGCTTGTGTACACAAAGATCCTGCAGATAAGGATAACAGTCGGGTAGTGTATCACAGAGATAAGACTTACCGACACAGATAAGTGAGGTAATTGGAACATTCTGGTGACGTCTTGTTTTATAGAACTTTCAATATCTTGTTTATTCCAGAAATATCTAGTGATTGTTACAGAAAGCTCTCGAATTTATCAATGAGGTATTTAAGCAGGTGACGACTCGCCAAGAGTCATTAGTGAACAGTAGTAAACACAGTAAGGAATAAGCAGCTGTAGTGTGTTGTAACGAGAGCTGATGTAATCAGAACTCTGTTTGTGTGGACATCGACATTGGCAGATGGTGCTATGTATGTGATGTAATTCAGCTGCCACGAAGTTCTTTCTACGCAAATAAAGAACATTTGGAATTTCCGCAGATTGGACTTTTAATTCTGCGAACCCACAAGGGCACAATATAGAGAAGCTTGCATATCTACGGGAAAAGTAAGATCACTAGGGAAAGATTGGGCTGTCAGAGATTACAAAATGCTTGCAAAACAATTCAGAAAACTGAATGGAATAAAGGATATGAAGAGGATAATTTTGAGGAAATGTATTGTAGACGGGAAGCCCCTCGTCAGAGTAAAGATGGAGCCAGCGTATAGGTGTGATTATTCGTTAAAAAAAATTCACAATACTGAAACGAGGAACAAAAATGGAGCAATTGTTTGAACCTCCTATAGTTGATCAATTGAGAGCTTTAACGGACGCAAAGAAAACAGATGTGAACAATCTTCTGAAAGCAAAATTTGGTGATAACTGGGGAGAAATACCGAGTGTGCAGATGTACAAGTTAGCTCTGAATTTCGATGCACTACCTGAATGTTGTGATCCTGAAGACTGTGACTGTTTGCATGAAGAGGCAGAACTTGCAAGATTGTGATATATTGAGGTAATTGTACTGTAATATACAAATGTTTTATTCATAATGCCTATAAACATCATAATTGTAATCTCAAAATGTAATTTCCCATTGTGACTTAATATGTTTACCCGTGATAATAGCCATCGGTGTCATTGACACTGATTTTGTTCTGCTTACTCAAAAGTGTACGTATGATGCTGACAATTATTTTAAAATTTATTAAATTTAAACTATACAGCATAAATATCGTAATTTGAAAGCCCTGTTTGATTTCCTCTGTATAAGTTTATCGACTAAACGGTTCAAAACGTTTCAAATTTGCAAATAAGACTACTTAATGAAAAACCAATGTTGGATTTTGAGGATTCTCAAACATTGCCTCAGTATCTAAACCCTGACATCTGAATTGTGCAGATAGCTTTTCTTGTTCGGAAGTGAAACGGTTTTCTTAATTTCTGACAAATTTACCTTCGTGCACTTAATTCGTTTTGAAATTATGGAAATCTCCTTCATCTCCACCCCAAAAAAGGCCAGACAAATTCGATCCAAAGTGAAGTTAATGATGATTTGTGTTTTTTGACATTAAGGGCATTGTTCATAAGGAATTTGTGTCAGAATCAAACAGTAAATGATGTTCTACGAACAAGTAATGCAAACATTAAGGGAGATTTGTGACGCAAACGGCCGGAGAAATAGAGTGATGACTGGTTCCTGCATCATGACAATACCCTCGCGCACAAAGCCCTTTCTGTTCACCAATTTATAGATAAAAGTAGGATGAGTACTGTTCCCCATCCCGCCTATTCTCCAGATTTGGCATCAGCGAGATTTTTATTTTCCCACGACTTAAGATGAGGCTAGGTAGACGTTTTGAGGACGTTGATGTCATCCAGCGCGAATCGCAGAAGGCTCTGAACATGTTGAAAGAAGAGGACTTTCAGAGGTGCTTCCAGCAGTGGCAGAAGCGCTGGGACAAGCGTATCAACTCCCAAAGAGACTACTTCCAGGATGACAGTGCAGAATAAACTAAACAAACTGTTGTGTAGTATTGATGATGCCATTCCGGAAACATTTTGATCACACCTCGTAATTTATTTTCTTGAATCAAACTCTTTTAACCTTAACTATAAAGTGTCTGCATATAAAATCCATATTTCTATCTCCCCTCATTATTTAGTTTTAAGGCGAGTAGAAAGAGTAAAATGGTTTATAGGTTTCTATTTCAGATGAGAACGAATTTTGCATTCAGAATATACACAGTTCATTGCATAAACATTAAAAAGCGTAATTTAATGGAGGGTAACTCTTTTTAAATTTGCTTAGTTACATCCTTTTTATTAGAATATATAATGTTTATTGCATAACTTTGAAAACTATAAAGGATGTATTTAATTATTCTGGCAAACATGCTAGTCGGTTTCTGACACTTCATCACTTATATGTTTATATTATTGAGAGACTTGTTTCGATTAAGCTTGCCCCGCATCTCTAAACGGTCACGTGACCTTATCACCTCTCATTGGCTGCTATTGTAGTATAGACTGTTGTGCGGTAAAATTTAGTTCGTTATTTAACATGGTGATATATCTTTATATTTTGGAAGAGAATTGTCAAATTTATATTTTCGTAACTGTTTGAATTATATATATATATATATTATATATATATTTATATTTATATTTATATTTTCGTAACTGTTTGAATTATATATATATATATATTACGCAACAGAGTTGATTTATCTGAAATGCATGTTAATTCTTAAACGAAGTAAAGAGGAGGTTCCTTTGCTCTCAAAAACATGGCACGATAGCACGTGATTTAGCGGTAGCTATGATATATTTGTTTATATGACGTTTATCACTGACCTTGTTTTGAACTGGATTAGTCATATCTCGTCATTCGAAGGTGTGTTATGCCGAGTACGAAAGCTAAATTATTTTACTGGTCGTTTACTGCGCGTGTACTTATTATATGTATAATAGCAGTCTACCGCCAGCATCGCAAGCATCGCAAGGGAAAACCTTTACAAAGCAGCGAAAAAGATTGTGGTGCACTCACAGAAAAGAATCCGTCTTTGTGAGTGAGAGAGTGAACTGCGCTCTGAACTTACAGATGTGAGTGTTAGGTCCTTAGGAACACCACGACGTGAAATTGAGACAACAGGAGAACTTATCACTTCAGGCAAAAAAAAAAAAACAAAAGCGAGTGCTCGGAGAATGCGATTCGTGAAAAGTGCTGTACGTCGTCATGCGCATAGTTTTTTCTTTGGAAATGAACTCCCTAACATAAATAAAATTTTGTCTACTGTAAATGAGGATGCAGATTTAGCAAATTTCAGCAGATCTAGTCTGTATAGATTGCTTATACAGCTGGGGTTTGTGAATGAAAAAAAAAGGGGCAAGAAAAATGTGCTAAGAAACAGAGGTGATATTGCTGTGTGGCGAAGGCGTTATTTAAGGACAATCAGACAGTACCGGGATACAAATCGCAAAATATACTACCTTGACGAGACTTGGGTGAATGAAGGACACATGACAAGTATGGCGTGACACGACTTTTAAGACTGAAAGGCAAGCATTTTTGCAAGGTATGTGTGCTGGTTTAAAAAATCCCAGTGGAAAAGGCCGAAGGCTGAGTTGAGTTGAGTTTCATTAAAAAAACGTGTATTTTTGCATGCCTTCATTTCCTTATTTGTATGATTTTATCTATCTTCCTGGCAATTATTATGACACTTACTGCAGGTATGTGACGGGTTGACACCGCCTATGGCCTATGTCGCGAAAACATTAGCCAATTAGAGTGAGGGGAAAGGAAGTTGCACGCGGAGTGATACATGTCCGCGGGGCAAGGTTATATGAAACAGAGATTTCAGAAGCCGTCGCATCCATTTTCAACCTTTATCCAACTACAAGGACAAATCAAATATAAATTGGAACTTTTTTTTAAATTTATTTTATCAGCAAACAAAAATTCTCATATACAGATTGCTTATCTGCATAGTGTCCTGCCTCCGATACACATTTTCTCTGTTGGATTGGCAAGTTTTTGATACCATCCTTATAGAAAGAAAAAGAACGCATGCGGAGACAGTTGCGCACGAACTCTTCTCCACTTGCGTCATCATCAAAGCACTATCCTAGATCTTGTTTGAGTGGTCTAAACCAATGGTAGTTGCAGGGCGATAAATTTGAACTGTAAGGAGCGTGTTCCAGAGGTGTCCAATGCATTTTCTCTAGTTTTTTTTTTCCCGCGTTAAAGTGGCAGTGTGTGTCTTTGTTTTGTCATGGAGAAGAATGGCGTTCGGATCGGTTGTCGGCGTTGCTTGTGCTTTTGCCTCACCCAAAATGTGGCAGTAATAGGCTGTATTGATTGCCCTTTGTTCGTGAAGAAAATCCAACAGCAAAACGCCCGCGGAGTCCCTGAAAACGGTTGCAAGCACCCTTCCATCAAGTGGGAGTTTTCTGACCTTGACCGGACCTGCTTCGTCGCCTCGCCGCTTAATTAATTGCTTGCTTTGGCTCTGGGGTGTAATGAATCACCCACGTTTTATCACAAATCACAATGCGATTCAAGGAATCTTCTTCCTTCTCATAGCGATGCAGGTATCTCTGACAAACTTCCTGATGTAACGTCTTTTTGTTCCTGGTTGAGAGACGAGGAACCTAACTGGCAATTTTCTGAAATGGAGTTCATCTTGGATGATTGAACACTTCTGTAACTTATTCCTAGGAAAAAAAAAGAACACAATTTGGGTTATTTTATGCACCGATCTTCTTCAACAATGTCACGAATGGCAACAATGTTTTCTGCAGTAATAGTTGTCTGTGACCTCCTCCTATGAGGTTCATTTTCTACAGCTTCTCCTCCCGCCAGAAAAATGTTAGCTCACTCATACATTCCAGTCTTCAAAAGTGTTTTTTCCCTAAACTGTGCACGGAGCTATCTCAAATTTTCCGATGGTGTGGTGCCCCACTTTTCTTTTTTTTTTGCAAGAAACCTGATGATGATGATGATGACGATGATGATGATGATGATGATGATGATGATGCCCTGTTCTCCGCAGTGCATGCGCGCGCAATAATCCTACTCGAGACCCCCCCCCCCCCCCCAACATACTGACAAAGCCTCTCCTCAAAATTATCAACAGCAACGTTATATTAAACTTCCCGTTTATATTTGATCTGCCCTCATAGATAGTTGAAAATGGATTCAAAGGCTTCTGAAGCTAGTCCCTCAATAATATAAAAATGTAAGTGATGAAGTGTCAAAAACCGACAACAAAATAGTTTTTTCAGCTAATTTTGATGACACTGTTACTAAATTCCTCCAATCATGCATAAACATGCTAGTTTTCTTTTCAATATTGAAGTTATACTATTTAACTTTTTGAAATTTAAACTCACAGACTGAATTTTGTTGGTGTATCTGTTACCAATTCCACCAAAATTATTAATTCTTAATTAAATATTTGAAGGATAAATATTCTGAATATTTGAAGGAAAATTAAAGTTTGTTTCATTACAAGTTGTTTGAACATTCTTACATACTTTTACATTGCATTTAAATTATGAAATCATATCAATGCATGATTGCAATGTGCTTCTGAATTTGATCTTTTGGTGTCATGTTTGTCTTGAATGATATTTTCCAGTCTTATGTTAACATAAACATATTGATTGAAAAACTGATTACAAATAGTTTCTTTTAATTAATTCATGTCACTGTTACTAACTACCACCAATCATGCACAATAAACATATTAATTTATTCTTAATGAGTATGGAGTATGGACTATGATATAATGAAACACAAAATTATATATATATATTAGTTTATGTCACTTAAGAAAAAAAAAAGAAGAATAAAAACTGAAGCTACTCATAGTGAAGGAATCCAAATATTATAATCAACTACAACACTTAGTAACGAACTTCACTATCTGGTTAAAATTGCAGAAAACCCTCAGGATCTGGTTTTGTGATATTTTCATCACATCCTCAGCTAGTAATAAATTTCTATTGACTGAGGATGTGATGGATACATTGCAAAAGCAGTCCCAGAGGATTTTTGTCAATATTAACCAGATAAGTGAAGTTGGTTACTAAGTGTTGTAGTTTATTTATCATATTATGTCACTCTGTTTACATCCTGCTGTGTTATGGATAAATAAAGGTTGGAGATGTGTGAATTTTTCCATAGGCATACTGCACATGGACTATACTTTTATTGCTTGGGCATGTAACTGTGGAAATAGTTCAGGGAAACGTGGTACAGAGACTGAGTCATTAGGGGCTCAGTCTGCTGTACAATCCAACAGTAACATATTCAGAAACAGAAAATTTAACATTATACACCAAAATGTACAATATCTTGTAAATAAAACTGAGGAAATTAAGGTATTTTTGCATGAAAATAAACCAGATGTTCTAGCCATTTCTGATCATGGATTAAAGGAAAAC